>CAUYQU010039217.1:0-20771 GCA_963574635.1 Cheracebus regulus | reverse complement strand
CTTAAACATAAGAACTAACATCATAAAAGCCCTAGAAGAAAACCTAGGCAATACCATTCAGGACATAGGCATAGGCAAGGACTTCATGACTAAAACACCAAAAGCAATGGCAATAAAAGCCAAAATAGACAAATGGGATCTAATTAAACTTAAGAGCTTCTGCACAGCAAAAGAAACTATCATCAGAGTGAACCATCAACAGAATGGGAAAAATTTTTTGCAATCTACCCATCTGACAAAGGGCTAATATCCAGAATCTACAAAGAACAAAAGCAGATTTACAAGCAAAAACCAAACAAACCCATTCAAAAGTGGGTGAAGGACACGTACAGATGCTTTTCAAAAGAAGACATTTATGCAGCCAACAAACATATGAAAAAATGCTCATCATCGTTGGTCATCAGAAAAATGCAAATCAAAACCACATTGAGATACCATCTCACACCAGTTAGAATGGCGATCATTAAAAAATCTGGATACAACAGATGCTGGAGATGATGTGGAGAAATAGAAACACTTTTACACTGTTGGTGGGAATGTAAATTAGTTTAACCATTACGGAAGTCAGTGTGGCAATTCCTCAAGGATCTAGAAATAGAAATTCCATTTGACCCAGCAATCCCATTACTGGGTATATACTCAAAGGATTATAAATCATTCTATTATAAAGATACATGTACATGTATGTCCATTGCGGCACTGTTTACAATAGCAAAGACCTGGAACCAACCCAAATGTCCATCAATGATAGACTGGACAAAGAAAATGTGGCACATATACAGCACGGAATACTATGCAGCCATAAAGACACAACAAGTTTGTGTCCTTTGTAGAGACATGGATGAATCTAGAAGCCATCATTCTCAGCAAACTGACATAAGAACAGAAAACCAAACACCGCATGTTTTCACTCATAGGCAGGCGACAAACAGTGAGAACACATGGGCACAGGGAAGGGAACAACAATCATTGGTGTAGGTGGGGGGGTGGACGGGAGGGGAGGGACAGCAGGGGGTGGGGAGGTGGGGAGGGATAACACAGGGAGAAAGGATTAACATAGGTGATGGGGGGATGGAGACAGCAAACCACCATGGCATGTATGCACCTATGCAACAATCCTGCAGGATGCAGGATGTGCACATGTGCCTCAGAGCCCAAAGTACAATTAAAAAAAAAAGAAAATAAAATAAAAAATTAAATTAAAAAAGAACCAATATGCTCAAAAAATATATTTGTAACATACACATACCACACAGTGGTCAATGTACTTATTATACAAATAGATCTTGCAAATCAATTTTAAAAAGCACACTAATATAAAAATGGAATACTCAACAGTCATTAAAAGCAATACTGTTGAAATAAAATTCAATAATGTTTTACACTTTTAAAAATAAAAAATAGGTGAGGTCGGGCATTGTAGCTCACACCTGTAATCCCAGCACTTTGGGAGGCTGAGGTGGGCGGATCACAAGATCAAGAGATCAAGACCATTCTGGCCAACATGGTGAAATCCCATCCCTACAAAAAATACAAAAATTAGCTGGGTGTGGTGACATGTGCCTGTAGACCTAGCTACTCAGGAGGCTGAGGCAAGAGAATTGCTTGAACCCGGGAGGCAGAGGTTGCAGTGAGCCAAGATCTTGCCACTGCACTCCAGCCTGGCAACAGAGCAAGACTCCATCCCAAAATAAATAAATAAAAACAAAAATAATTTTAAAAAATAGGCAGTGGTGGCCAGCACGGTGGCTCATGCCTGTAATCCCAGCACTTTGGGAGGCCGAAGCAGGCAGATCATCTGAGATCAGGAGTTCGAGACCAGCCTGGCCAACATGGTGAAACCCTGTCTCTACTAAAAATATAAAAATTAGTCGGATGTAGTGATGCATGTCTGTAATCCCAGCTACTAGGGAGGCTGAAGCAGAAGAACTGCTGGAACCCGGGAGGCGGTGGTTGCAGTGAGCCAAGATCGTGCCACAGCACTCCAGCCTGGGTGACAGAGTGAGACTCCATCTCAAAAAAAAAAAAAAAAAGAGTCAATATCCTGGGGCAAAAGGATATGAAACTGTGCTAGCTCCAAAAAGATTTTTTTTTTCTGAGATGGAGTTTCACTCTTGTTGCCCAGGCTCGAGTGCAATGGAGTGATCTCGGCTCACCACAACCTCCGCCTCCCAGGTTCAAGCGATTCTCCTGCCTCAGCCTCCCAAGTAGCTGGGATTACAGGCACCCGCCACAACACCCAGCTAATTTTGTATTTTTAGTAGAAACAGGGTTTCTCCATGTTAGTCAGGCTGGTCTTGAACTCCCGACCTCAGGTGATCCACCTGCCTCAGCCTCCCAAAGTACTGGAATTACAGACAGGCGTGAGCCACCATGTCTGGCCACTAGATCCAAAACAATTTTTAAGAATAAATAAAAACATAAAATAAAAACGAAGCAAAAACAAAAGGAATAAAAACAAAACAAAAACAAAATAAGGAAAAGGAAAACACACACACAGAAGAGACTAAATAGACATAATAGTCAAACAAAAAGCATGAAGCTCAGTTGCCTTCTGGTTCCGAAAAACAGCTGTAGGCTGGGCACTGTGGCTCATACCTGTAATCACAGCACTTTGAGTCACCAAGAGGAGAGGATCATTTGAGCCCAGGAGATTGAAACCAGCCTGGACAACAGGTGAGAAGAGAGGAGGCAAAGGTAGAGGAGGAGGGAGACGGGAGAAGTAAGAAGGGAAAGAGGGAAGGAGGGAGGGAGGGAGGAAGTAGAAAGAGAGAAAGAAAGCTGTAAAAATTATTCTTAGGGTAATTGAAGACGTGAACACAGGCTGAATATTTAATGATGATATAAAGTTACTGCATATTTTGTTAGATGTGACAAAGGTTTTGTAAAAGAGTAAGTCTCAAAGTGTAGCCTCGGGAACTCTGACAGTCGGTGAAATCAAAACTATTTTTGGTCTTTTTGCCCATTTTTCATTCTCATTCCCCCAAAAGCATGGGAGGGGGGCAGTTCTAGAAGTTTCATGACCTGCAATGACATAATTGAGGGGGGTGGTTCTAGAAGTTTGATGACTTGTAATAAAATCTGTGCTACTTTTTTTTTTTTTTTTTTTTGAGACAGAGTCTCACTCTGTTGCCCAGGCTGGAGGGCAGTGGGACGATCTCAGTTACTGCAAGCTCTACCTCCTGGGTTCAAGTGATTCTCATGCCTCAGCCTCCTGAGTAGCAGGGATTTCAGGAGCACGTCACCATGCTTGGTCAATTTTTGTATTTTTAGCAGAGACAGGGTTTCATCATGTTGGCCAGGCTGGTCTCGAACTCGTGACCTCAGCTTCCCAAAGTGCCAGGATTACAAGCGTGAGCCACCGTGCCCGCCCTATGCTTGTGTATCCTTATGTTTTGTACTATTATATCAATATAGATTTGAAAAAATTCAAAATAAGAAATTGTGGATGGGGAACACATAACATCTTGACCTAAAACAAGCCTCAACTGTCCCTGAAACTTGTCGAGTGATTTCCCCAACTGCCCAGCTTGCCTAACCCCAAATTCTTTCAACAAATTCATTCTTCCTTTCCATGATGCATCATGCCCATGACACATCCCCAAAGCTTTTCTTTCACCTGTTTCCTGCGGCAGCTAAACCTGAAACTACTCCCATCAAAGAAACAGAACCCAGAAGCGATCCTGCAAAGCACTCAGCTCGCTGGTCTTGGCGTTCCCACGGCCTACACTGCCCCCTGGTGGCAAGCAAGCTCTCAGCCTCTTTGGCATTTGGTTCCTAAACTCTTTCCCTCCATTATTCAAATGTATAGTAAATCCCTCTTAACTGCCTGGAATACATTTCAAGATCCGCAGTGGATGCCTAAAACCGAAGATAGTACAGAACCCTACACGCTATTCTTTTGCCTATACATACACACCTATTATAAAGTTTAATTTATGGCCAGGCGCGGTGGCTCACGCCTGTAATCCCAGCACTTTGGGAGGCTGAGGTGGGTGGATCAAGAGGTCAAAAAATCAAGACCACCTTGGCCAACGTGATGAAACCCCGTCTCTACCAAAAATGCAAAAATTAGCTGGGTATGGTGGCAGGCGCCTGTATTCCTCACCACTCAGGAGGCTGAGGCAGGAGAATCGCTGGAACCTCAGAGGCGGAAGTCGCAGTGAGCCGAGATCGCGCGACTGCACTCCAACCTGGCGACAGAGTGAGACTCCATCTCAAAAATAAATAAATAAATAAAATAAAGTTTAATTTATAAATTAGGCACAATAATAAATCAACTGTAACTAAAAATAAAGTAGAACCATTACAGCAAGGCATGATGGCGCATACCTGTAGGCCCAGCTACTTGGGAGGCTGAGAAGGGAGGACTGCTTGAGCCAGGATTCAATAGCAGCCTAGACAACGCAGCGAGACCCCATCCAAAAAAAATAAAAATAAAAAGAATAGGCCATATGCAGCGGCTCACACCTGTAATCCTAGCCATTTGGAAGGTCAAGGCAGGTGGATCACTTGAGGTCAGGGGTTGGAGACCAGCCTGACCAACATGGTGAAACCCCAACTCTACTAAAAATAAAATAACTAAAAAAAAATCAGCCAAGCGTGGTGGCACATGCCTGTAAACTCAGCTATTCGGGAGGCTGAGGCAGGAGAATCTCTTGAACCCAGGAGGTAGAGGTTGCAGTAAACTGAGGTCGTACCACTGCACTACAGCCTGGGCAACAGAAGGAGACTTTGTCTCAAAAAAAAAAGAAAAGAAAAAAAAGAAAACTCGGGCCAGGCGCAGTGGCTCACACCTGCAATGCCAACACTTTAAGAGTCTGAGGCAGGTGGATCACTTGAGGCCAGGGGTTTACAACCAGCCTGGCAATATGGCAAAATTCTGTCTCTACTAAAAATACAAAAGTGCCTGTAATCCCACCTACTCGGGAGGCTGAGGCAGGAGGATCACTTGAACCTGGAAGGTGGAGGTTGCAGTGAGCCACAATTGCACCACTGCAGTCCAGCCTGGGCGACACAGCAAGGCTCCGTCTCGAAAAAATGAATACATTGCTTCTGTTTTGGTGTTCTGCTGACTTGTAGCACCATCATGTATTAAACAGTCCCCTGCTGTGTGCTGTGTCCCCTGCCCTATACCCCTACTGTCTTTTGTGCACATGAGCAAGCATGTCCCTGAGCTTCACACCTAGAAGGGGAAGCTCTGGGTTGGAGACCCTGAGGGCAGCCAGCTCATCCTTGAAACAGCCTCAAGAGGAAGGTGTTGTGACAACTCCTGTGCTTTAGTGCAGGGAACTGAGTTCTCAGAGGGAGGCAGAGGTTACAGTGAGCCCAGATCGTGCCATACTGCACTCCAGCCTGGATGACAGAGTAAAACTCTGTCTCTAAAAAAAAAAAAAGAAGGAAAACTGTTTCTATAATGAAACTTCTTTAATTTTTCCTATCTTTTGTGTAAGATGAACAACCAGTTCAAGAAACGGGCAATTTTTTTTTTTATTTTTTTGAGATGGAGTCTCGCCCTATCACCCAGGCTGGAGTGCAGTGGCGTGATTTTGGCTCACTGCAACCTCCACCTCCTGGGTTCAAGCGATTCTCCTGTCTCAGACTCCCAAGTAGCTGGGATTACAGGCGCACGCTGCCGTGCCCGCCCAATTTTGTGTATTTTTAGTAGAGACAGGGTTTCACCGTGTTCCTCAGGCTGGTCTCAAACTCCTGAGCTCAGGCAACACACCTGCCTTAGCCTCCCAAAGTGCCAGGATTACAGGCGTGAGCCACCATGCCTGGGCAAAACTGGCAGTTTCTATGAAAGCAAAAAATGTGTCAACTCTGTGACCCAGAAAGTCCAATCCTTGATATTCAGGACAATTCAAGATTATTTGCACAAGAATCTTCAGAGCAGCATTACTCATGGGAGCCAAAAACTGAGTAATCGGAAGGAGAATGGAGTGGGGTGGTTCATGCCTGTAATTCACTTTGTACTTTGGGAGGCTGAGGTAGGAGGATCGCTTGAGGCTACGAGTCACCACAACCTGCCCATTCTGTAGGGCAAAAATTATGGCCAGTGGACCAATGTGGCCTGCTATCCATTTCTGTAAGGCCTGTAAGCTAAGAATCATTTTAACTTTTTTTCACGTTGAAAACTATCAAAGTAGCATGTAAAAACTAGATGAGGCCGGGAGCAGTGGCACACACCTATAATCACAACACTTTGGAAGGCCAAGGCAGGAGGGTTGCTTGAGGCCAGGAGTTTGAGACCAACCTGAGCAACAGAGCAAGATTCAGTCTCTACATAAAAAATTTTTTTTTTTTTTTTTTTTGGCCTTTACTGTGCTGGGACAATTTTTTTTTTTTTTTTTTTAATTAGCTAGGCATGCTGGTGCATGCCCATAGTCTCAGCTACACAGGAGGCTGCGGTGGGAGCATCACTTGACCCCAAGAGTTGGAGGCTGCAGTGAGCTATGCTCACACCAGTGCACACCAGCTTGGGCAACAGAGCAAGACCCTGTCTCAAAAAAATAAAAACCAAAAACTATATGAAATACAAACTATATGAAATACAAATTGTATATATGTATTTATTTTTGAGATGAAGTTTTGCTCTTGTCATCCAGGCTGGAGTGCAATGGCACAGTCTGGTCTCACTCAACCTCCGCCTCCCGGATTCAAGCGATTCCCCTGCCTCAGCCTCCCAAGTAGCTGGGACTACGGGCACGCACCACCACACCTGGCTCATTTTTTATTTTTAGCAGAGATGAGGTTTCACCATGTTGGTAAGGCTGGTCTCGAACTCCTGACCTCAGGTGATCCACCTGCCTCAGCCTCCCAAAGTGCTGTGATGTCAGGCATGAGCCACCATGCCCGGCCTGAAATCCAAATTTTACTGACCACAAATAAAGTCTTATTGGAACACATCCATGCCTACTCATTTACGCACTGTCTGTGGCTGCTTTCACACCACAACAGGAGAGCTGAGTAGCTGACACAGAGACCCTACTACCTATAAAAAATGAAAATATCTGCGATCTGGTCCTTCACAGAAAAAGCTGGCCAACTGCTGCTATACAGCAATAAGAAGGAAGGAACTCCAACTTTAAGCAACATCATGTAGAGTGAAAAAAAGACACAAAAGAGTACACTGTATAAATCCTGTTTCTAAGGTCAGAACAGGCAAAACTAACCTGTGGTTAAATACATCAGAAGCATGGTGCCTTGGCAGAATGGTGACTTGCCAGAAAGTGAGGCAAGGAAGCCTTCTGGGGTGACGGGCAGGTTCTGTATTTGGATCGGGTGGTAAGCACTCACACACACGCAGAGTATGTGGACTCACTTCATCACTTCGTTCTATGGATGTTAACAACTCTCTTTTTTTTTGAGACAGAGTCTCACACTGTCACCCAGGATGGAGTGCAGTGGCATGATCTCGGCTCTCTCCAACCTCCACTTCCTGGGTTCAAATGATTTTCCTGCCTCAGCCTCCCCAGTAGCTGTGATTTACAGGTGCCCACCACCACATTTTTATATTTTTAGTAGAGATGGGGTTTCATCATGTTGGCCAGGCTGGTCTCGAACTCCTGACCTCAAGTGATCCACCTGCCTTGGCCTCCCAAAGTGCTGGGATTACAGATATGAGTCACCGTGTCCGGACTTCTTTTCTTTTCTTTTCTTTTCTTTTTTTTTTTTTTTTTTTGAGATAGGGTCTCACTCTGTCACCCAGGCTGGAGTGCAATGGCATGATCACATCTCACTGCAACCTCCACCTTCTGGGCTAAAGCAGCCCTCCCACCTTAGCCACCTGATTGGCTCAGACTGCGGGTATGTGCCACCATGCTCTGCTAACTTTTGTATTGTTTTATAGAGACAGGGTCTCGCCATGTTGCCCAGGCTGGTCTTGAACTCCTAGGCTCAAGCAATCTACCCACCTCGGCCTCCCAAAGTGCTGGGACTACAGGTGTGAGCCACCATACACAGCCTAATAACTCATTTTTTTAAAAGTAGGAGAAGGAAAAATAAAGGAGAGAAAAGTGGACCCCCATCTACAAAAATTTATGAAGAACTCAGACTGGTCAGACATGATGGCTCACACCTGTAATCCCAGCACTTTGGGAGGCCGAGGCAGGTAGATCACCTGAGGTTAGCAGTTTGAGACCAGCCTGGCCAATATGGTGAAACCCTGTCTCTACTAAAAATACAAAAATTGCCCAGCCATGGTGGCACGCGCCTGTAATCCCAGCTACTCGGGAGGCTTAGGCAGCAGAATCGCTTACACTCAAGAGGCAGAGGCTGCAGTGAACTGAGAGCTTGTCACTGCACTTCAGCCTGGGTGACAAAGCAAGACTCCAACTCAAAAAAATAAAAATATGGCCGGGCATGGTCGCTCACGCCTATAATCCAAGCACTTTGGGAGGCCGAGGCAGACCGATCACTTGAGATTGGGAGTTTCAGACCAGCCTGACCAACATGAAGAAAAGAACCGCATCTCTACTAAAAATACAAAATTGGCTGGGTGTGGTGGTCCGTGCCTGTAATCCCAGCTACTCAGGAGCATGAGGCAGGAGAATTTCTTGAACCTGGGAGGGGGTGCTGCACTGAGCCGAGATCGCACCATTGCACTCCAGCCTGGGCAACAAGAGAGAAACTCCATCTCAAAATAATAACAACAAATAAATACACAAATAAATTTTAAAAAAGTTTTTTTTTTTTAATTAGCTGGACTTGGTAGCTCATGCCTGTAATCCCAGCTACTTGGTAGGCTGAAACAAGAGAATCACTTGAACCTGAGAGCTGGAGTTTGCAGTGAGCCAAGATCATGCCCCTGCACTCGAGCTTGGGCAACAGAGTAAGATCCTGTCTCAAATAAAAGAAAAAGAAAACGTTGCCTAAGGCTGAGGGGGGGAAAGGGAAGGATAAGGGTGATGGTAAAGAGGTACAGGGTCTTTTTAGAGTAATAGAAACATTCTCTAATTAATGGTAGTAATAGATACACAACTCTGAATATACTAAAAGTCACTGAATTACATACTGGCAATAGATAAATCATATGGTTTGTGGGTTATATCAATAAAGCTATTAAACCTGGGCAACATAGTGAGACCCCAGCTCTACAAAAAAATTAAAAATTAGTCAGGTATGGTGGCAGGTGCCTGTAGTCCCAGCTTGGGAGACTGAGGCAGGAGGATCACCAGAGCCCACGAGGTCAAGGCTGCAGTGAGCTATGATCCCACCACTGCACTCCAGCCTGGGTGACAGAGCTAGACCCTTGCTCAAAAACAAGCAAACGACAGAGCTAGACCCTTGCTCAAAAACAAGCAAACGACAACTAAAAAGGGCAGGTGCGGTGGCTCACGCCTGTAATCCCAGCACGTTCAGAGGCCAAGGTAGGAGGATCACTTGAGCCCAGTAGTTCAAGACCAGCCTGGGCAACACAGCAAAACCCTATCTCTACAAGAACATACATAAATTAGCCAGGTGTGGTGGTGCATGCTTGTGGTCCCAGCTACCAGGGAGGCTAAGGTGGGAGGATCACCTGAGCCGAGCCTAGGAGGTTGAGGCTGACTGCACTCCAGCCTTGGTGACAGAGACCCAGTCTCAAAAAAAAGAAAAAAAAAAATGCTATTAAAGAAAAAAAACAATACTGAAGCTAAACCTAGCTAAACCCTTCAAAATTCATTCCAAGAAATGCTCGTTAACACCTATTATGTACAATGCTCATACATGTACAATGCATTTTTGCCTGCTTCCAGAAAAAGGCTTGAAATAAAGCTTCTGTAACCATTGTAGCTAAACCCTCTTCCCACACACAGCTTTCATTTCCTCTAAACACTATGACCCAAATGAACTGTCCCTATTTAGCAAAACCCTCTAACCTGGAGGCTGTCCTGACATTCTGTCCCCAGAGTCAGCCAAGCTCTATTATACATCTTTAGCAACTGATCAGAAAAATGCCCTGCCAGCTGTTTCCCTCCCTCTGAGGGCCACTCCCTTGACTCTCCCCCCGATGCCCTGGGTTGCAATTCTGGCCGGAAACTTGCCCGTGCCTGTGGCAAAGAAAGTGAGGCTGGCAGGAACCTTCAGACCTTTCCCGTGTGAGGCAACCACACCTCTAGGACTAGGGTGAGGCTGTTAGTGCAAGATTTAAGGAGGCGCTCGCTCGCGGGGATGGACCCTGCACTTGCAAGACCCTGAGAGAGAGTGCCTCCTTAAATATTGCACTCCAGGGTCCTCACAGCCTTTATCCCAGTTCTGGGCTCTGTGTTCTAAGCATCCAGATGCTCCTTCCTCAAACGGAGGTTTCTCCAAGACAGGATTGGATCTCTTTCCTTCTCAGCCCTGCCCTCAGAATTCCAGTCCCTAATCAACTTTTACGGAAATGCGTGCCAGGCCAAAGAGCCACCCCTGAGCAGCTGTTGACTTAGGATTTTTGCCAGGGACACACCTGCCCCGAGCCTCTTGCCCTAGTGTCCCACCTGGGTTTATGGTGCTCCCCCTCCCAGAAACATGAGCTCAGGGGTCAGGAACTCAGGTCCTGAGGTCCCTCCTCCCCCAGGACTCCGGATCCCAGGCCCCCAGTACCCGCTTCCCTTAAGTTTAAGGAGTCCAGGCCACCACCCTCTTGGGGACCCAGCACCCAACTCACGAAGCGCCCGAAGCGGATGGAGTCTCCATCCTCAATGTGCAAGTCAGCCTGGGCCCCACTAAGGCGGGAGATGACAGACTGGCAGCCAGGGAGGAGGGAACGGAGCAGCCCCGAGCCTGTAATGTGGTCCGCGTGGCAGTGGGTATTCACTGGGAGAGAGAGGAGGGACAGCTCCAGGAGGGCATACAGAGAGGACCTGGGAGTCCCAGCCCAGATCTTTCTCCCTCAGACTCAGGAGTTCCGGACCCCGTCTTCCCACTCCACTGACTGCAGCCCAGCCCCGCTGGGACCCAAGAGTTTGGTCCCTGGACTGACCAGCATACAGCAGCCGCAGCCCCAGTTCCTTGATCAGCTGGGCATCCCGAGGCGCTGTCTCCAAGACTGGATCGATCAGAACGGCCTCCCGGGACTCTCTGTCACCCAGCAGGTACGTGTAGGTGCAACTCACCGGCTCAAACATCTGGGAGCGGGGGACCCAAGTGAGAGCGCAGACCCGGACTCCTCCTCATTAACAGCCCAGTAGTCCAGACTGGCTCTATCCTCTTCCTAAGATCCAGAAGCAGAAACCCCAGCCCCCTCTTTCTCCTGGAGTCAGGCGCCCCACCACCTTCCTCCAACAGAAGGAAAGAGTTCCAACTTTGTAACACCCCAAAATCAGGGTCCCCAGCACGTTCTTTCATAAAGGACCCAGAGGTCCCGCCCCAAGCCCAGAAGCCCCTAGACCATTCACCTTTAAAGGACCCAAAAGTCCCGCCCTAAACCTCCACTCCGCTTTCCGCAAGATCCAGGAGTGGGTCACGCGGATCTCTCCCCGTTAAGAGACCCCAGAGTTCCGCCCTTGCTGCCGCTAAAGCCCAGTAGTGCCCCCCTGGGTCCAGCCACCCGCACCTGCCGCAGAAGGATGGGGCCTTCAGACCTGCTGCGCTGGCTCAGCTGCCGCTGGGTGACCCTCAGCAAAGACCCCGCCATCGCGCCCGCCGCAGGGTCAGGACTGAGCCGAGGCCGAGCGCAGGCAGCAGACACAGGCTCTCGCACTGACCCGGGGAGGGGCGGGGCGTGGGCGGGGCACGCCTTAAAGGGGCCGCGGACGCCTGGGTAGAGGGCGGGGCGCCGCCGAGAGGGGCAGGGGCGAGAGCAAGGACGAGGGCGAGGAAGCCAGAACGCAACGCAGGGACGCTCTGAGACCCAGAGAAACAGAGAACAGGGAGACACTCAAAGTGCGAGGGACAGACGCTCAGACACTCGGGCATGCTCATGTAGGAACAGAGATAGGGAGAGTAGAAACCCAGGAGAGGCCCCAGTACACTCATAGCCTTGGGGCCATTTTTTTTTCTTTTTCTTTTTTTTATATTTTGAGGCAGTCTCGCTCTGTCACCCAGGCTGGAGTGCAGTGGCGCGATCTCGGCTCACTGCAGCCTTAAACTCCCGGGTTCAAGCGATCCTTCCACCTCAGCCTCCCGAGTAGCTGGGACTATGGCACGATGCCACCACACCTGGCTAATTTTTTTGTTTGTTTTTTTTTTTTTTAGACGGAGGTTTCCCTGTGTTGCCCAGCTGATTTCAAACTCCTGAGCTCAAGCATTCCTCCCACGTTGTCCTCCCAAAGTGCTGGGATTACGGACATGAGTCATCGCGTCCCGTGGGGCCGTTTCCTAGCGGGTGGTTGGATAGTCATTGTTAGGAAAAGATGTTCGGTTCCGGGAGGCAGAGGCTGCAGTAAGCCGGGATGGCGCCACTGCACTCCAGCCTGAGACGGGGACACTCCGTCTCAAAAAAAAAAAGAAAAAGTTAGGTTCTAGGTCATTAATATCTTGAGGGACTTTTGAGTGGGTGCCTGGTTACCAGAACAACACTTGATCCCCTTAAAGTTCATCCAGAAATTGCATAAACATTTTATCAGGAATGTTTCTCTCTTTCCAGGAAGAAATCTAAACACACACACACACACACACACGTGCGCGCACATACACACACACAAAAGGGTCGGGCACGGTGGCTCACGCCTGTAATCCCAGCACTTTGGGAGGCCGAGGTGGGCGGATCACGAGGTCAAGAGATCGATTCCATCCTGGACAACATGGTGAAATGTCGTCTCTACTAAAAATACAAAAAATGAGCTGGGTGTGGTGTAGCGCACCTGTAGCCCCAGCTACTCAGGAGGCTGGGGCGGGAGAATCATTCGAACCCGGAAGTCAGAGGTTGCAGTCAGCCGAGATCATGCCACTGCACTCCAGCCTGGCAACAAAGTGAGACTGTCTCAAAAAAAAAAAAAGGAAAGGAAAAGAAAAGATAATTTTGCGTCATCTCTTGAATAATCAGATTGGGGATTATTCATCTTCTGTTGGGGTGTGAACCTCTGAAAACAAATTTTGTTCATTTACAACAAGGACCTAGGGCTGAGAAACTGGTCTCAAATCATGAGCTGTCAGGAATTTTGCTCTTTGGAATCCTAGCAGTAGTGAGAATAGCACATCCCAGTCTCATCTGGAGGATAGATGACACTTTGTGAAATCAGAGCAGCCTTGATTTCCAGCTTACAGGGAGAGCTTTTTTTTTTTTTTTTTTTAATTTTTAAATTTTTTGGTAGAAAACGTGGTCTTGCTATGTTGCCCAGGCTGGTCTCCAGCTCCTGGCCTCAAATAATCCTCCCAACTGGGCCTCTCACAATGCTGGGATTACAGGTATGAGCCACTGTTTTATCCTGTCCCCTGCAGAGCTTCTGAGGAGGGGTTTCCTGCAACATTTATCTTAATTCTGGAGCTTCCAGGGAATGGTCCTTGGAGCTATTCTCGGAGCAGGCCCTGTGTTAATCCCTTTACACAGAGAAGGCCTGCTTTGCCTTGAGCCTATCAAATTGCTTCATTAAAATTTTATGTGGCTGAGCTCACACCTGTAAACCCAGCACTTTGGGAGCCTAAGGAGGGCAGATTACTTGATGTCGAGAGTTTGAGACCAGCCTGGCCAATATGGTGAAACCCCATCTCTACTAAAAATAAAAACAAATACAAAAAATTAGCCAGGTGTGGTGGGGCATGCCTGTAGACCCAGCTACTTGGGAAGCTGAGGCATGAGAATCACTGGAACTCAGAAGGCAGAGGTTGCAGTGAGCCAAGATCGTGCCATTGCACTCCAGCCTTGGCAACAGAGTGAGAGTGTCTCGAAAAAGGGGAAAAAAGGGGAAGAGAAGACACCCACTTAGTCTTGAAACAGGCAGAAAAAAGCTCAGAGCCAACAGAACTTTTCTCATTTATCCCAGGCAAGAGTCCTTGTGCACACCTGGCTCAAGCTAGATGTAGCTGAGGACCCAGAGGTGACTCAGTCTAGCTGGTAGGGGAGAGAGGTAGGGACGAGAGGGCTGAGATACAGGGAGGTGGAGGGATTAGTGGGGCTCAGGGGAGGGGGGAACCAGGGAAAGGAAGAGCCTCAGACATTCCTTACTGAGAGGGTCCCCCAAATAAGACCTTCTCACCCCAGCTTCCTTTCCTGTTGGTTTTGTGGGATTTCTAGGCCATTTACCTGTCCCTTGAAGACACACGGGTTGGGGGAAGAGGGGGAGGGTGGGGTGGTGTTATAGGCTCAGCTGTGAGATGTTCTAAGAGTTAGAAACCCTGGCTTCACCCTTCTCAGCTGTAGGACCTTGGGCTGAAAATTTATCTTCTTCTGGGTTCCAGTTTTCTTATCTGCAAAATGAGGTTGAAAATAGTTGAATAGCTTGCCATAGCACAGGCTCTCAATCAATGGTACTTGGCATCATTATTTTGTCACTATCCTTGGCTTCTTCCCACCCTTTCTGCCTCCTTTTTTTTTTTTTTTTTTGAGATAAGAGTCTCACTCTGTCACCCAGGCTGGAGTGCAGTGTGTGCACTCTCTGCTCACTGCAACCTCCGCCTCCTGAGTTTGAGTGATTCTCCTGTCTCAGCCTCCCAAGTAGGTGGGATTACAGGTGCACACCACCACACCCAGCTAATTTTTTTTTTTTTTTTTTTTAGACGGAGTTTCGCTCTTGTTGCCCAGGCTGGAGTACAATGGTGTGATCTCAGCTCACCACAACCTCTGCCTCCTGGGTTCAAGCTCTCGTGCCTCAGCCTCCCAAGTACCTGGGATTATAAAATACAAAAATTAGTTGGGTGTGGTAGTCCATGCCTGTAATCCCAGCTACTAGGGAGGCGGATGCAGGAGAATTGCTTGAACCCAGGGGGCAGAGGTTGCAGTGAGCCAATATCGTGTCACTGCACTCCAGGCTGGGCAATAGAGCACGACTCCACCTGAAAAATAAAAAATAAAAAGGGAGAGAGACTGAAGAGTCATTGCAAATGAATACAATGTGTGGAGCTCATTTAGATCTTGAGTCAAACAAATCAAATGTAATAAAAGGATATTTATGAGATATGATGTTTGACATTTAGCTTCAGAATCATTTGGGAAGAGTGGATGGTGGGTAAATGAAACAACGCTGGTCATGAGTGAATAATTATTTTTAAAAAAAATATTTTTAAGATGTAAGGTATCGCTCTGTTGTGCAGGCTGGAGTGCAGTAGCACAATCATAGCTCATTGCAGACTTGAACTCCTGCGTCAGTCCTCCCTCCCTACTCCTGAGAAATAGCTGGGACTACAGGCTGCCACTAAGCCAGGCTAATTTTTTTTGGACGGGGGCAGGGGGGTGTCTCACTATGTTGCCCAGGCCGAGTTTTTTTTGTTTGGTTGGGTTTTGTTTTTTGTTTTGAGACAGAGTCTTGCTCTGTTGCCCAGGCTGGAGTGCAGTGGCTTGATCTCGGCTGACTGCAACCTCCGCCATTCGGGTTCAAGCAATCCTCCCACCTCAGCCTCTGGAGTAGCTGAGATTACAAGCGTGCGCTACCACGCCCGACTAATTTTTGTATTTTTAGTAGAGACGGGGGTTTCACCAAGTTGGCCAGGCTGGTCTCGAATTCCTGACCTCAAGTGATCCTTCCGCCTCTGTCTCCCAAAGTGTTGGGATTACAGGCTTGAGCAACCCCTGGCCCCAGTCTGGTTTGGAACTCCTGGGATCAAGTGGTCCGCCCACCTCTGCTTCCCAGAGTGCTGGGATTACAGGCGTGAGACAGGGAGCCCGGCCTAGGCACTTTCTAAACATTTTCCATTGATTATTACATTTAATCCCAACAACCCTCCATTGTATAGATAAGGAAACAGGCCTAGAAAGAGATCTAAAAAGGGTCACACGGCTAGAAAGTGGCACAACCGATCCCAAGCCAGTTACCCAGGCAATGTGGCTCCAGAATCCAAATAACCCCACCAAACTCCCAGGAATCGCCAGACCTGTGGGTTATCGGACTGGAGACCAACCCATGCAGAGGACTTTTATGAGCACTTCCCGGTCCTTCCTGCACCAGGCAGGAAAATGCACCGCCACTGCTCGGGAAGAATGCCAAGCCACACGCCACCCCGGGCCCAGCACCAGGAGCAAGGTCCAGGGCACCTCAGGACCACCCAGGCGTCCGAGGGGGCAGGTCGATGGGGGCGTGGCTGAGAATCTTGAATCACCCAATAACGAGGTGTGCCGGGGCGCTATGCAAATAATGTGTGTTTTATTGGGCACTGGCTCTCCGGAGTTCCGCCCCGCCCTCTCCTAAGGAAATAGACCGACTTTTTGCAAAGGCCTTGAAGGGTGGAATTAGCAGCAAGCTCTTGAAACTGCCTCTGGAGATGGAATCCAGCGGAATTCTAGAAAGGAAGAAGGGTGCATGCCCTGATCTCCGAGCGGAGTTTGTCCATGTTAGTCTTGCACGTGCTTGACTCCAGTCAGCCACCGTAGGCCCCGCCACCGGCGATGCACTTTCCCTCCATCCTTTGGCCAGTAGCTTCGCGCTTGCTCACGAACTTGCCTGCCTGCGTGGCCCACCCAGCCCCTCCTTCCGGTCCGTCTTCCCCCTCCGCAGCCTCTGCCAGCCGCCACTGCGCATGCTTTCTGACGCCCCCTCTGGTCCAGCGTGGGAGGAGGGGATGGAAATGAGGTTGGGCCGAGCAGCTCGCGCGCGCTCCCTACCCTGCCCTCCCCCGTCGCCGGACGCGCGCCGGGCTGTGCAGCTCCTTGGGGCCGAGGGCAGTGCCGCTGCGGCCCTGGCCGCGGCGGGAGGAGCCCGAAGCCCCGCCCCCGGGGAGGGGCAGTCCTGCAGGTGAGCGGGCAGGGGTTCGGGCGCGGATATTGGCTTGCAGGCTGCATGCCAGAATCACCCTGAGGGAGATCAGTGGTGGTCCGAACGCCTAGATTCCGGAAGGACTGTGCATTAGTGCCTGAGCCTTGGGAGGGTGCATCGGTGCCTGAATGCCTGATTCCGAGGGGAGCATTGAATCTTTTACCCTTGAGACTCTGAGGGAAAAGTCCATTAGAGGCCTCTGAAGCGGGACATATGCCACGTTCCTTCCGTATCTTCCTCCAGGTGCCCCCTCCATCCTCCACGGCCCCATCCAAGCCAGGGATGAAATTTAACAGCAAGAAGGACGCAGCTGACGCGGCGTCAATGAACTAAGTCAAAACCCGGGTAAAGCTAGCTCTTCGACGTAAGGCCCCGCCCACTGTATTCATAGGCCCCTCCCTGGGACGCTGATGAAAGACTTGTCCACTCCGCTCGAAGGCCCCCGCCCCCTGGGTCTAGTTTCTGAACAGACTTTGGTCCTATTTGCATAGCTCCACCCATTCCAGGGCGGCAGGGTCAGGTGGGGAAGGTCCTGCCCACTCTGGGCATATGCCCCGCCCCTCCGAGCTCTGGACTGCAGCGGAGTTAGAGTTGTGGAAACCCCTCCAACTCTGCTCAAAGACTCCAACCCTGGGTTTAGGTAGTGAAGGGACTATCTCTGAATTAAATTTGCATAGCCCTGCTCATTGTGCTTAGGCTCCGCCTCCCCGCTAAGCCTGCCCTAGCCTTAGCCTCCCAAACAGACCTCACTCCTAAACAGTCTGGCCCCTCATTTTAGGCCCTCCAACCCTACCCCCATCAGCCCGGTAATCACTGACTCACCCCCGCCCCACGCCCTGCCCCTAGGTTCCTGTGCCAGCAAGATGCTGGAGCGAGGCGCAGAGTCCACGGCCGGGGCCACGGATCCTAGTCCCAATGGCAAGGAACCAGTGACCGAAGAAGGTGAGAGTGGCGCCGCCTGTGAGTAGGGAGCATTCTCCAGGAATGCGGATGAGATAATCACATTCTGGGGGAATTGCAGGGTGAAAGTTTGAGCCCAGGGTGATGACTATTTGGGATCCCCAAAAATGCCACGTTCTGGGAAATCCTCCCATTTGGCTCAGAGAGCCTCAGTGACTATTAGCTAGGGCTCAGAAAATTACAGAAGGGACGGGGCAGGGATGACATGCAGGATTTCAGGGCGATCACTGGGAAGATAATAGATACCTTGGTAGCTTTGACGAAGCCTAGGCAGCTTTGGGGATCCAGCAAAGTAACCCTTTGGAGTCCCTCGGGATGATGCCCAGGGGGAGAGGGGGGCAGAAACATGCCATTTGGGGAGTCTCAGTGTGATGCTTGAGGTGCCCAGATACATTTGGAGGAATGCCTCGAATATCCAAGTCGTGGTGGAGCCTGGTCTAGGCCCAGGACGTTGGCTGCTTCCTGGAGCCCACCAGCCCTCCTGTCCCCCAGCTCCCCACCAGGGCCCACCGCAGAAGCCCAGCCAGTCATCTGCAGGCGGGCCTCCCCAGCCCCACCGGCGGCCCCCGCCCCAGCGCCCGCACCGGTGCCCCGACTGTGACAAGGCCTTCTCATACCCGTCCAAGCTGGCCACGCACCGCTTAGCACACGGCGGCGCCCGACCCCACCCATGCCCAGACTGCCCCAAGGCCTTCTCCTACCCCTCCAAGCTGGCAGCCCACCGCCTCACCCACAGCGGCGCCCGCCCACACCGGTGCCCACACTGCCCGAAGGCCTTTGGCCACCGCTCCAAGCTGGCAGCTCACCTCTGGACCCATGCGCCCACCCGCCCCTACCCGTGCCCCGACTGCTCCAAGTCTTTCTGCTACCCTTCCAAGCTGGCGGCCCACCGCCACACCCACCACGCCACCGACGCCCGCCCCTATCCTTGCCCGCATTGCCCCAAGGCTTTCTCATTTCCCTCCAAGCTGGCCGCGCATCGCCTATGTCACGATCCCCCCACTGCGCCTGGCAGCCCGGCCACAGCCCGGCACCGATGCTCCAGCTGCGGCCAGGCCTTTGGCCAGAGACGCCTCCTGCTCCTTCATCAACGCAGCCACCACCAGGCGGAGCACAAGGGGGAGAGAGACTGAGCCCTCCCTTGGACTCACTGTCCCCCTCTGCCCTGAGCCCTCACCAGTAAGAAGTGGGATTTCTAAGCCCGGCTTTATGAGCTCACCTCTTCCAGACAGCTGGCAGGGCAAAGGATTGGCCATTTATACTGGGCTCAAACTCAAAAGCCCGAGGAACTGTTTGCTCCCTGCTTTGGGGAGAATAATCAACCACAGTTTTGGCACTGGGTCTCAAACCATAGACGTGAAGCTGTGGTTTGACAGCGCTGGCTCTACTTCTCCCCACACACTGACATGGCAAGGATAAAAAAGTCTGCTGCTATTGTAGGCTGATGAGGATTGTGGGCAAACAGGCTCTCTTGTTGTTGTTGTTGTTGTTGTTGTTGTTGTTGTTGTTGTTGTTAAAAGTTTAAATTGGTTAAAAAAAAAAAAGTTTAAATTGGTGTCTCTCCTTTGGCCATATGACTGTATCTAAGAAACTGAAAATACATACGTTTGTTTCAACTCTTCCACTTGTAGGAATTTATTCTATAAACTCACGCATGTGAAAAAAACATGTATACGGGTGTTCACCACAATGTGACTGTTGTGGCCAAAGACTGGAAGCAACTCAAGTCCCCCAAAACAGGTGACCAACTACTGAATTACAGCCATGGAATGGAATAGGTAGCCATAGGAAAAAAGGAAGCGCTATATGTACTGACATGGAAAGATCTCCAAGATACACTAGGTGATAAAAGCAAGAACAAAGGCTTTACCACTGACCATTTAAAGACACTGAAAAGCCCAAGCTTCAGGCTGGGTATGGTGGCTCACACCTGTAATCCCAGCACTTTGGGAGGCCAAAGTGGGAGGACAGCTTGAGGCGAGAAGTTCAAGAACAGCCTGGGCAACATAGCAAGACCCCATCTCTACAAAAAAAAAAAACCTGGGTGCGGGTGTGGTGGCATGCGCCTGTAGTCCTAGCTACTTGGGAGGCTGAGGTGGGTGGATCACTTGACCTGGCAGGTCAAGGCTGCAGTGAGCTGTGATCATGCCACTGCCTTCCAGTCTGGGTGACAGAGCAAGAGCCCATCTGAAAAAGAGAAAAAAAGCCCAAGCTTCAGAGCCATCCCTGACCCATTTATTAGAAGTTGCCAGGCCTTTGACAAGCTTTGTCATTCCTGTGGATTCAGATGTCTTTGCTGTAAAATGAGTGGGTTATAAGGCATTTGTAAGGGGCAAGCATCACTTCAGGCAAAGTCAGCTCCCCTTTTGGAGCCTGTTTCTCCCATTATAAAATAGGATGAGCAAGCTTAACACTGGATTGTTCTTCATCCATTCTACAAATATTAAGCACCTCCTGTGTGCTGGGCCCTGCATGGGGTGTTAGGCGCACAGTGTTGAAGACAGACGGGGTCTAGTGAGGAAAGTGGGCACTAATTTTAAAAAGCAGCAGCAGGCCAGGCACAGTGGCTCAGGCCTATAATCCCAGCACCTTGGGAGGCTGAGGCAGTGGACTACTTGAGGTCAGGAATTTGAAACCCGCCTGGCCAACATGGCAAAACCCCATCTCTACTGAAAATACAAAAACTACCTGGGCATGGTGGCAAGGACCTGTAATCCCAGCTACTTGGGATGGGAGGCTGAGGCACGAGAATCACTTGAACCCAGGAGGCGGAGGTTGCAGTGAGCCAAGATTGCACCACTGCACTCCAGCATGAGCAACAGAAACTCTACCTCAAAAAAAAAAAAAAAAAGCAGCAGCCAAGTCATTCACTCATTTATGTGTGTGTGTGTGTGTGTGTGTGTGTGTGTGTGTGTGTGTGTATGTTAGGCAGGGTCTGTGTGTGTGTGTGTGTGTGTGTGTGTGTGTGTGTGTGTGTGTGTGTGTGTGTGTGTGTGTGTGTGT
>CAUYQU010039216.1:0-51764 GCA_963574635.1 Cheracebus regulus | reverse complement strand
GTTTTCCATCAAGCCTTGTTCCGTGACTGATGAGGAACTGGCGTCCTCTGCAGAAGGAGAAACCTTCCGATTTTGAGTGTTCTCATTTCTTTTACGGTGGCTTCTTGGCATCTTTATGGCTTTGTCCGTCTGTCGTTTTTGTAATTACCCACTTTCAAATTAGGTCTCTGAGTGGACGTCGAGCTTGTTAATTCCCAGCTCCGGAATCCATGCAATTGGCACTGTGGCGACCCGCAACGCTAGCTAAATCAGCAGCGTTGAAATTCGTGGTGCTTTTCTACCCGGGGGTCTCCAGTCTGGCTTCTCAGTCCCTTTTTCAGTCAACTGGATGGACTGCTCTGACTTCCCAGAGCTCCAGACATCATCCAAAAGGAGGCTCAGTCCTGTTTACTCCGCACCAAGAGCCGCCGAGCCGAGGCGCCGGCAAAAAAGCCACGCCAGCTGAAAGGGTCGCGCTGGCGACCTGTGGGGCTCCTCCGCTGGGAATGTCCTGGTCCGTGGGCAGCGAAAATGTATTGGGAAGTGTGGCGTCCACTGGCTCTTTGCGCTTTTACTGGGAGCTGCAATCCTGAGCTGCTAGTGATCGGCCATCTTGGATCTCTCTCAGCAATTTTAATCTTTTTAAATTTGTTGAGACTTGCTTGTGGCTCTGCAAATCACCAGTTTTGGTAAATATTCTTTAGGTACTTAAGTATATTTTGCTGTTGTTTTCTGTGTTTAGCATATTCAGTTATTACCAGTTTATCACTTAGGTGGTTCAAATCTTCTATATACTTCGTATTTGTCTATTTTATCTCTTACTAAGAGGGATATGTTAAAATCTCCCACTGTAGATATGAATTTCTCTATTTATTCTCCTTCTGCTGTTAATGTTTGACATATATGAGAGGCTCTACTATTAAGTACATATAAATTTAGAATTGTCATGTATTCTTGGTGAATTGAAATAGTTGTGAAATAGTCAGTGCTTTCTCTTGTAAAACTTCTTGCTTTAAAATCTCCTTTTTCTGAAATTAGTATAGGTTTATCAGATTTCTTTTGGCCATGTTATACGATATACCTTTTCTTTTCTTTTACTTTGTTTTATCCTTAAGTTTAAAGATATGAAACATATGTATGTTATTTTATAAAGAGAATATATGTATATTTGTGTTTTCTTCAGTCTGACACACTTTTTCTTTTGTTGTCCTTAGGCCATTTATATTTAATGTAATGACAGATATATTTGGGTTTGGGCTGAAATGTACCACCATATTGGCTTCCTGTTTCACTTATTCTATATTCTTCTTTCCCTTCTTTCTGTTCCTTTTTTTCTTTTTTTTTCTCTCTCTTTTCCTTGCCTTTCTTTCTTTTATTTAAATTGAGACAAGGTCTTGCTCTGTCACCCAGGCTGAAGTGCAATGGCATGATCATAGCTCACTGTAGCTATGACCCTTGGACTCAAGCGCTCCTCCCATGTCAGTCTTCTGAGTAGTTGGGACCACAGGTGCCCACACTACACATGAGTATTTCTTTATTAATTTTAATTTTTGTAGAGACAGATTCTTGCTATGTTGCCCAAGCTGGTCACAGTGATCCTCATGCCTTGGCCTCCCACGGTGCTAGAATTACAGGCCACTGTACCTAGTCATTTTCTCTTGTTTCTTTCCTTTTTATTATTCTACTTCACTTCTCTAGTAGTTTGTTAAATTTGTAGAGATTACAGCTTGCATCTTTGACTTATTAAAGTCTAATATAAATCAGTATTATATCACTTCCTGGTCAAGACAAGAACCTTAGGATACTTCCATTACCCACCTCGTAGGTTAAGCGTTATTATTATTGATATGGTAATTTTTGCTGTGTATTTTAAAACTCACAGAGTTTACTACTCTTACCATTTAGATCTTTCCGTATCTTTACCCTTTATGTTGCGCTTTGTTGCTTTCTGCATCTCTGGGTTTATAACTAGGGTCATTTTCTGCCTGCCTGAAGCGCATCATTTAGTGTTTCCTCTAGTGCAGGTCTATACGTGACACTAGGCGTAGTGCAGGTGATAAAAAGCAGCTTTCATTTGCTTGAAATTTTTGTTCTCTTTCTCCTTTATTTTTTAAGAATATTTTCACTAGGTATGGAATTCTAAGATGAAAGTTTTATTTCTTTCAGCCATGGCTTCCATCATTTTCCTGAGAGTTATAACTACCAGTCTTATAGGTACTTGTCTATACTTCTAAAACCATATGCAGTTTTTAGCGGTTTTACTGTGATGTGCCATGCTTTGACATGTATCTGTATATATGTGTGTCTACACACACACACACACATACACATACAGATATATGCTCACATATATATTTCTGTTTGTGGCTATGCACAAATAAATATATATATGTATGTTTCTGCTTGTGGCTTGCACATACATATACACAGATACATGTGGACACACACACATTTATACATATACATGTAGACACATACCCATATATATTTCTGCTTGTGGCTCAGGATACTTCTTGAATTTGTGGCTGTGTATCTGTCACTGATTTTGTAAAATTATCAACCATTCTGTCTTCAGATATTGCTTATATCTTAATCTATAGTTTTACTTCTTTTGGGACTCAAATTACATTCATGTGTAAGAGTGTAGGAGATCAAGCTGAACTATGAAGAATAGAAAGCATAGCAGAATGTGTTTCACATGTCTCTTACATGCTTTGCTTTACTGTGTTAGTTATTTTTTTCTTTTTATGCTTCACTTTTGATTTTCTTAACTTATTTTCTAGTTTCCTTAATCTTCTCAGCTGTGTCTTGTTTTCTATTAACCTATATGTTGAATTTTTTTTTTTTTTTTTTTTTTAATTTTTAAGACATTTTTACTCCGTTGCCAGGCTGGAGTACAGTGGTACAATCTTGGCTCACCTCAACCTCCCCCTCCTGGG
This sequence comes from Cheracebus regulus, assembly GCA_963574635.1. Classification (NCBI taxonomy): domain Eukaryota; kingdom Metazoa; phylum Chordata; class Mammalia; order Primates; family Pitheciidae; genus Cheracebus; species Cheracebus regulus. The sequence continues at coordinate 48,846 of CAUYQU010039216.1, read as the reverse complement.
TTCAAGCGATTCTCCTGCCTCAGCCTCCCTAGTAGCTGGGACTACAGGTGTGCGCCACCATGCCCAGCTAATTTTTGTATTGTTGGTAGAGATGAGATTTCACCGTGTTGGCCAGGACGCTTTCCATCTCTTGACCTCGTGATCCGCTCACCTCTGCCTCCCAGAGTGCTGGGATTACAGGCATGAACTACTGCACCCGGCTGAATTTTTATTGTGTTTAAGTTTCAGAATGTCTATTTGATTTTTTAAAATACTGTTTCCAGTTCCCTGTGATAATTCTCCATCTTGCCTTTTTCTTCCTTAAATTCATCAGAGTTATTTTAATCACTCTTTCTGAATAACTTGATTAGACAGATTTCCTGCGCATTTATTTCCATTTTATTCCCCTCTGGCTTTGGGTGAAATCTTGTTTTTTTGTATGCTTAGCTGTTTTGTTTGAATGTCTGAGATTTTATATGAGTATTTGAAATAATTATAGTGGTAATTTGAGACTCTAGATAATGGTATCTTCCTCCAGAGAATATTTTCTCTTGCTTCTGGAAATTGGACAGATAGGGACTGATCACTTTAATCAAACTAGGAATTAAAATGGCCTGAACCTGAGTTTCCACTCTTGTGAAGGCTGGACTGTCTCTTGTTATTACAAGGAAGGTATATCTCTTTAGGATCCCAGCCAAAGGTTTGGTATATTTACCACGGCCCGTTCTTGGTGGGTCCTGAGCTCAAATTTGTGTCTTTTTCCCTGTTAGGAGATTGCCAAAAGCTTAGCCCATCTTCTTAGGCTTCCAACCACTATGTTTGGAAATGAAATATGCCTTGAAGGGAAAAAACTGCCAAATGCTGGCCTTGCAATTTTTGCAGATCTTGGCCCCCAAAATTCTGTCATAGTGCCATTTTGATGCCTTCAAACAGATGTGTGTGTGCGTACATGTGTGCATGTATGTTATTTTCTCCAGCTTTTCTAGTTGTTCTCAACAGGAAATGAGGCTAAGAAACCTCGGTAACATTGGTGGAAGCAGAGGGGCTGGGGATATTACCACGGAGCAGAGCGTAATGTCCTTAACGTGGGCAAAGGATCTGGTCACTATTGATAATTAAATGGCTGGACATGCCGTTAACTCTTCTATGGCTCAGTCTTCATCTTTGAAATCACTGCATCCCTAGGACAAGTTTTCTTACCATCACAGTGTTGACAGTCTGGGCCAGATGGTTCTGTGTCGTGAGGGGCTGCCCTATTCGTCGTAAGATGTTATGTAAGCTGGACATGGTGGCTCACGCCTGTAATCCCAGTGCTTTTGGGGGTAGAGGCAGGCGGATCACCTGAGGTCAGGAGTTCAAGACCAGCTTGATCAACATGGCGAAACCCTATCTCTACTAAAAATACAAAAATTAGCCAGGTGTGGTGGTGCATGGCCTATAATCCCAGCTACTTGGGGGCTGAGGCAGGAGAATCACTTGAACCCGGGAGGCGGAGGTTGCAGCGAGCCCAGATTGCACTGCTGTACTTCAGCCTGGGTGACAGAGCGAGACTCCATATCAAACAAAACAAAACAAAACAAAAAGATGTTTTGTAGCATACCTGACCTTTACCCATTAGATGCCAGCAGGACTCTGCCCCACAACTGTGGCCACTGAAGATGTCTCCAGACATTGGTACCTGTTCCCTGGGGGTCAAAATCTCCTTGAGAACTTGGGATAATGTAAGTGGTACTGCAGTGAGGGCCATTCAACATGACTCACTGTGTTGATGTCGTGTTTTCTAACATTGACTTTCCTTTACCCCTTAGGGTTCGAAACTGCCAAGTCTTTTGCCCTCCACGGTGCACACGTGATCTTGGCCTGCAGGAACATGGCAAGGGCGAGTGAAGCGGTGTCGCGCATTTTAGAAGAATGGGTAAGCACTCGACTGTTTTTTTTTTTAATTGTCAAATACACATGCTGGGCTAACCACATGGAGATTTTAGTGCAGTGTATAAAGTTTATTGCTCTTGGAATCATGTCTTTATTTTTAAAGTCATCTTCACTTTGCTTGTTTTATGAATGAAAGCATGAGCAAGCCCATTATTATCCACGCATTTGTTTATAGTTCATTGTCAGTGTCATCTGCTTTATTAATCAGGGGTTTGAGAATGTTTACTCGTTTAACTCATTTATTAAGAAAAATAAAACGTGGTGAACGCCCATGATTGCAACTAGGAGACTGTTATGCTTGTGGTTTTTAATATTAGAAAGAAGTAGGTTTTAACCCTATCTCTGATTTCTTACTTTTCTCTCCCTGTATAGAAGTTGATGTTGATACGTGTCTACGTGAATATTTATTGAGGGCTTGTGTTAGTCTTGGGACCAAGGATTTAGTACCAGATGAAACAGAATCCCTGCCCTCTTAGGCTTACCGACTAGGTAGGAAAAATAGATCATAATCAGATTTAATATTTCTCATAATGTCTATAAATAAAGAACAGTAAGGCAGAGGAAGGGAGGGTGAGTGACAGCGTGAGCATCATGGAGTCATCTGCAGGAAGCACTCCAAAGCTGTGACATTTGATCTGAGACTTGAAGGAAGTGGAGGTAAGCCATGCAAATGGCGAGAAGTCCTCTTTTAGCAGTGAGAACAGCATAGGCAAAGGCTCAGTGGAGAATTCAAGGATCACCAGGGAAGCTGGTGTGGCTGGAGATTAATGGACAGGGTAGGAGAGGTGCTGTTGGGGATGGGTGTCTGGTAGACCTGAGAGAGTGGTGAGAAAGACATTAGAGGGTTTGAGCTAAAGGGTGATGTGAGCCGTCTGATTTTTTAAACATCACTGGACTTCAGCATGAGTCTAGACTGCATTCATTCACTTTTTATTCATTCACATGTTCCTGAAGTGCACTTCGGTCACAGGTGCTGGGGTCTTCTGTGAAGGACAACGGACATTGCCACTGTCTTTGTAGAGCTTTCAGCCTATTGTGGAAGACCGAGTTAGTCAAAGAAACATAGATATTAATGTCAACTTGAAAAAACAGCGAGGGGTCCTAGGAAACAGTGTTGATGCCGGGGAGTTGGGAGATGTGGTTAAGCTAAGATCTCAGGAAAGACCTGGGGAGGGTGGAGAAAGGTCAGATGGGGTAGGGGAATGGCAGGCGCAGAGGCCCTGGAAGGAGGAGGGGGAGGAGGAGAAGACAGAGCAGCAGGTTTGGGAACAGAGCCTGCAGTGGGCTGCGTAATCCTGAGGAGGCTGTCTTCATTTTCTGAATGCTGTGAATGATTTCTTGCCATTTGGAGAAATAGACCACAGTGTACTTAGGAAAATTTCTGGTATTCTGGACTGAAAAGTTATGAAAATAAAGAAAAGGAACATTTATTTCTGCTTTTTCAGTATATTTATGATGAAAAAATATTTGGAATTCAGTATATTTGAAATAAGCCCTTGTCTTGAGCTCACTGGACTTATTCTTTTAGGTAAAATTTAAAAAAAAACAGAGCCTTATTTTTTTTCTGATTATTTTAGTGGCTTTCTCACTAATGTTAAAAAGTAATAACCTCTACTAGGTGGGATAGTGGTAACCTTTAGAGATGTATTGAGAAGAGTACAAATAAGAATACGTGCATCTTATTTGAATCTGCATGCAGAGTGGGAAGGTACAAAATGAAATGGGAAAGTCTTTCTGGGTCCTTCTCTTGACAGATAAACATTATGAACTATTTTGCGTATTCCAGGAAAAGGTCATATATGCCAGCAAAAACACTCATATACTGTTCGGTACTTGGTTTTTTAAACTGACTAGTACAGGAGATCTCTTATTAGTGCATATAGATCTACTTCATTGTTTTAACTGATGTGTAATATTCTATCATGTGCTTATGCTATCACCAGTCTTCCCTTTGGTGGCCATTTAGGTCATTTGCATTGTTTTGCTGTTTGTTATTCCAAGCAATGGTGTTTTACCGTTCTCTCTTGCATCCGTCTTTCTTACAATTTCATGTGATACTGGGTCTAAACTATGCTGCTGTGAACACTCTTTATTTACACCTTTGTGAGTACACGCCTAGGGCAGAATCTTAGCAGTGTACTCCTTGATTCAAAGGACATGTGCGTTGTAAATTTTGGTAACAGTTCTCGAGTCATTTTCTTTTTCTTTTTTTTGAGATAGAGTCTCGCTCTTTCGCCAGGCTACAGTGCAGTGGTGTCATCTCGGCTCACTGCAGACTCCGCTTCCCAGGCTCAAGCAATTCTGCCTTATTGTCCTGAGTAGCTGGGACTACAGGCGTGTGCCACCATGCCCAGCTAATTGTTGTATTTTTAGTAGAGACGGGGTTTCACCTTGTTGGCCAGGCTGGTCTTGAACTCCTGACCTCGTGATCCACCTGCCTTGACCTCCCAAAATGCTGGGATTACAGGAGCGAGCCACTGCACCAGGCCTCAGAGTCATTTTCTTATCTTGTTGCTCCAATTTCCATTCCCACTGTCGGTGTAGGTAGAGAACCGTTGAGGGCTTGCAGTGTTCTTGGGACTAGCAGAAGGGCATGTCAACATTGTAAAACTCTGCCCATTTGATGTAATATTTTAAACTGGAAAAGTATAATTCCAGGAACCCTAGTGACAATATAGTAGTAACCTTATTGTACAATGATATTCGTGTTTAAACCAGTCTTGAAAGATAATGCTATAGCACAACTATTTTTGCATTATTAAATGTATCCTCTTCTTTTCTGAGAACATAATATATATGATAACATGTTCATCTATTTTAATTATTGTTTGATGCTTAGAGGCAGAAATTCCTGGATTTGCCTCAATTAATGATGAGACCCTGGGTAAGCCTCTGGATCTATACGGAGCCTTTTTTTCTCATCTTTAAGGAAAAAGGTTGGATGAGATGATCTCAAAGACTCACTGTTCAGTCTTTCTTATATTTTGAGTCATAATTGGGTCTCTGTGAGTCAATTTCAGATGATAGAATTTATTGTTGTGTAGTTTTACTCTAACATATAGTACCTTGAGGTAGACCAGTGATCCCAAAATAAGAATTATCCAAAATCATTCACCGTCAGGGACACGGGAAAATGAAACTGGAACAGAAATGAAACTAATACTTGTGTCTTTGAAGGTTTAAAATTAGATTTGATAGGTTGTGGCCTGAAGAAACTCAACCTGTTCATAATCTCCCATGTGTTCATTTATTCTCTGTGTATACCATTGTACTGTGCTCCTTATTTCCCCAAGATTATGATTATGGAAACTCAAATTTAGCACCAGAAGCCATCATTACTGTTTCATTCCATTGCACCATTCATACCCTGCAGAGAGGGTGTGAAGCTGTAAGTCCTCCTTGCTTGGGTGACCTATGGTAGGCTTGGTCTCTATGTCATCCCCCAACCCCCTGACCCTTGATAATTGCTGGTCTGCTTCCCTTCAGGCCTTTCCTTACCTCATCTCTCTATGCAAGGATTTCATCTGGCATATCGCTAAATATTACCTCTTGTGATTTTCATGGTCAATTTGATAGACTCCAGTTTTTCTAGCTGCTGGCGAGCTTGAACACATCCATACGTTATCTATGATGAATCACATCGGTGTCGGGGCCGGGAAGGTACTGCAGCATATTGGCACCTCACAGGAGTTTCTCAAAATGATCCAGAGTTTTTTGTTGCAGCAAAGGCTCTTTCAGAAGTCTTTGGGCCATTTGGCTCAGCGGAGGCTCTCACGTGCCAAGGCCCTGTGGGCATTCCTAACTCTGCTTCCGGAGATAAGAGTTAATTCTTGCTTCCCAACTTGTTCTTCCCTACCCATTCTTTCTCTTCCTGCCTTTGCTACACATGCCAGGATCACCATGTTCTAGAACGTTCGTGTCTGCCTCTTGGCCAGTGGAATGCTATTCTCACTTCCACAATGGGACAGCTAACAGCCTCAGTTTATCAATTCCCTGTTGTGTGCTGCGCCATGGGTCAGGCACTTTATATTTGTCATCCAGGAGGATGCAAAAGCCTGCTGCTTTTTTTTTTTCCTGGCATTTTGCAGAAGAGCCAAGGGATGCCTCAGAAGGGTGAAGAAACTCACCTGACTTGCACAGCTGATGAGCTCAGAGTCAGGCTCCTTGCTCAGTCCATCTCGCTTCCAAACTCCAAGTCTGTCGGCTCCACCCATGGCCCATCTTCTCTACCATGTTTAATATCAACGTTCATACTTTGCACATTTTGCTTTTAAAATCTCTAGCTGTGGTTTGACTGATGAATTTCAGGATCCAACCTATTTCTTAGAGGAAGCCACTCTGATCTACCCTTTTGTCCCTTTGTATTCAAGATATCCTTTCTAGAGCTCTCAAATTACTTTTGGGGAGATGCAGCTATTTAATAAAATATACCTTAAGTGAAAACACATTCCATATAGAAGTATATTAAGAACCTATATGTAATTACTACTACTGCTACTAATTATTTCATGGGAAAATGCCCTCCTGCTCAGATGTTTTAGTTGCTCCAAAGTTAGAAGTAAGAGAAGAAATGGAAACAATTAAAATAGAATACTATGGACAGTACAGAAGTAAACCACCATCTTAAAAGGCCAATCCATCTAGCATATTTAAAAAAAAGAGGAGGGGGGAGGCGCATCAGCCCTCAATCATATTTAAATAAGGAAAATGGGTCAGTGGGGTATGTTCCTATGTTGTGGAACTGTGCACAGATGTCATCTACCTCATTCACATCCTTATGTGAATTATACACGGGTCCCCTCACCTCTTAAGACAAGCGCCTAATGTTTTCCTGTGTATTCCAAGAGGCCAGTGTGGCTGGTGGAATAAGATGTTTTCTTGATGAAATGGACCCTCTTTTATTTAGTGGCAGTGTCTACATTTAGGATTCCATGTGACTTCTCTAAATCTGGGACAATGATAGGCGTATCTGAGTTCTGCATTTCCATGGTTTATTCTTTCCTTTACTCAGTATCTATTGAAGTAGGGCCTCTGTTGCTTTATTTCTTGGGATCTGCGTATCCCACTCCTGGTCTTGAGATCTGAGGATCTCTGAGGGGCACTGCATGTAAAGAACAAGAGCTTATCAGGTATCCAAACACACTTCATGAACAGCCACAGCAAGACCTCGACATTCCAGTGTAGCGCTCTTGAAAGACCCCAGTGGGACTCCCAGTTCCTCCTTCTTCTGTTTCTGTTAGATTTCTAAATTTTAGCTTTGAAATTTTAGATCTCTAGAACTTGGAATCTAGAACTTCTGGTCCTGTGGAAGAAGGAGGTAGGATGGAGTGGGGGCAAATGGGCCCAATAGCATCCATCTCCTTTCGTTGTTTGCAGGAGGAGCAGGGATGAGGCTGAGGTTGGGAGGCCGGGGTGGTGGATTGGGAGAGAGGAGAGGGATTGCTATGAGTAACCAACGTGCCTCATGCATGCCAGGTCCTCACTAGGTCTGTTTGGGATGTAAAAAGCAAAACAGGGCGTGCAGAATAGCTTCTGTTGGAGACTGGCCATTAGTATAGCGTGGGGAACTTGAGATGGCCAACAGGTTGGGCCGAAGGGACTGGTATGGGAAGAGGGGCAGGTGGCTCTCCTTTGGAGTTACTGTTCGACTCACCCCTGACTTCCCAGAATGTGTCTTGAATCCATTCCCCTCTCATACAGGAGGAATGTCCCAAGTATGTTTGTGACAACCAAAAACGTCTGCAGACATTGCCAGATGTCTCCTGGGGGTACAAATCATCCCCAATTTATAACCTTGGCACTAAAACATGCTGTATGATAGTGGTAAAGATTAGAATCAGATACATGTTAGGACCTTGGGCAAGTTTCTTAACTTCTTTAAATCTCAGTTTCTTCATCTGTGAAATGCCCATTATAATATCTACATTGAGAGATACAGGCGGTTGTATTAAACACATTGACTCTGTGGATATAGAGTCTTAACCATTGTGGGATAAATTAAGTGCTCAATTAAATGTTAGCTGTTAATAACAACAACAATAATAGTTTCTTCACCCATGAAAATGCAAATTGATGCTTACTTTTCTTCTTTTTTCTTTCTTTTGTGTGTGTGTGTGTGAGATGGCATCTTGCTTTGTTGCCCAGGCTGGGGTGCCGTAGCACAGTCTCAGCTCGCTGCAACCTCCACCTCCTGGGTTCAAGCGATTCCTTTGGCTCAGCCTCCCAAGTAGCTGGGACTATAGGTGCATGCCACCATGCCTGGCTAATATTTATGTTTTTAGTAGAGACGGGGTTTTACCATATTGGCCAGGCTGGTCTCGAACTCCTGGCCTTGTGATCTGCCCGTCTCGGCCTCCCAAAGTGCTGGGATTACAGGCATAAGCCACTGAGCCCGGCCAGTGCTTACTTTTCTTAACCTGTCTAACTGGCTCAAAGAGGAGCTCTATGTCGGATGTTTATCAGCATGATTCCAATGGAGTCGCAATGAATCCTTTTTCTGTCTTCATATGTCAGGACTCCTACATTTTAATAGATGTGTATTTAGTTTGTTGATGAGTATTTTCCAGTGTAGCTCATATTAACACTCAACTGTCATTTGAAAAGCCATCTTAATTATTTATGTGATTGCTTTTTCTTTTGTATTTACAAAGAAATACACTTTGCATATATTTAGGAAAGATGATAAAGGGATTAGTCATCAGGAACAGCAAGCAATGGTTTATATCAAAATGGTTATTGAGAAAGCAGAGAAATGAGGGGTAAAAATAAAAGATTTATTAGCCAGAGGTAATGGAATATGCATGTCTTAGGGACAGAGCGCATGCTCAGTTGATTGCGACCACACGGTTTGATGCAGAAGTGCTGTCATGATTCACGTTTTCAATAGAGTTGATACTGGGCCTCTTTATTCTGCGGGAGTGAAGGCATAGGGATGGTACTGACAGCATGATGTGATTGCAGACTCATTGATAAGCCTCGGAAATAATGACTTTAACGCTGTTTTCAGATATGGAGCACTCAGTACCAACCATTGTATTAGGCACATAGGCGCCACACTTTGCTGTGTTTTTAATAGATACTGATGCCTGTGTTTTCATTTAGTTCTTGTTTTTGCTTGCTCTGCTTTGGAACTGCCACACCCTGTGTTTCAGAGCATATTAAGGAAAGATGGGCCGGGGTGCTGAGGAATACATTGCTTGCTTTTTTTTTTTTTTTTTTTTTTTTTTTTTGATGGGGTATTGTGCTTGTGGCCCAGGCTGGAGTACAGTGATGCAATCTTGGCTCATTGTAACCTCCGCCTCCCGGGTTCAAACAATTCTTCTGCCTCAGCCTCCTGAGTAGCTGGGATGACAGACACCTGCCACCTTGCCCGGGTGACTTTTGTATTTAGTAGAGATGGGGGTTTCACCATCTTGGACAGGATGGTCTCAAACTGCTGACCTCATGATTCACCCAACTCGGCCTCCCGAAGTGCTGGGATTACAGGCATGAGCCACCGTCTCCAGCCAAATTGCTTGCACTTTTAAAATTCTACAAAATTCCAGCCACTTTTAGATTCCTTCAGATTCACTCAGTGACTTTATGAGCTGATATAGCTTCACTGTTCGTGGGAATTCCCCGCAATCTCCTTTGACACTGAAAGCTTAAGTCCCATGATTTGCCTTTGTAGATGGAAGGCCCTAGCTTTCTTTTATGGTATGTGCACTGGGGAGAGGCGTGCAGTATATGGGGCGGGTAATATACGAGCCTCATGCCTGTCTAAGCTGGTGACTTGGCTTGGAAAAGATGATCGTTCTTTCATGCATCACAAGTCACAGGGCTCATCCCCATTGTTTTGAATGATCTTTAGCTAAACAAAAAGAGAAAAACTATTAATTTATTAATAGTTGTAGATTATTGGGAAGAGTTCATCCTAAGTCATCCACTAGATTTGTTCCTCATTTCTTTGCTTTACAGATTGTTTTTCTGTATAGTATTGGATTTTCAATAAATAAAGTATGATATAAACAAGTCTGCAAACCAGCAAGAACTATATAAACCACTTGCCCAAATCGATAAGCGCATACTCACAAAGGAAGGTAAAGTTCTGAGGTTCTTCCTTGGGCGTTTACAAAATGTCATATTAATGTCACCCGCAGATGGGGTTGGATATTCATATTTGTCTTTGTATTAGGAACTGTGCTTAGCATTTCACAGTGAAGTATTTATGTTCTTCGTAAAACCCATTGTGCAGATGCGGCAGTTTAGAGGCTGGAGGAGGCATAGGCTTGCCCAAGCTCACACAGCTGGGAGATTGAGGGTGGATCCAGGATTTGAAGCTGGTGTGTGGGTGATGCTGGAAGATTAACCTGTTTTAAGGACTTAGCCAAGTATTGTAGTCAATTATTTGCATGTATTTGTATGATGAATATTTCTGGGTTTCTAATATGAGGGTACCTAAAAAGTATGTCCCCTGTGCTGCTTGTAATCTGATAGAGTTGATGAACATCAGCCAAGGAAGCTCTTTGCTTCCCCTTTGATTCCAGAATTCCCTCCCTCCCTCCCTCCCTCCCTCCCTTCCTTCCTTCCTTCCTTCCTTCCTTCCCTTCCTGTCTCCTTCTTTCTCGTTCTTTCTTTCTGTCTCTCTTTCTTTCTTTTCTTTTCTTTCTTTTACTTCCTCACTGCAACCTCCGCCTCCTGGGTTCAAGCGATTCTTCTGCCTCAACCTTCTGAGCAGTTGGGACTATAAGCATGCACCATCATGCCTGGCTAATTTTTTGTATTTTTAGTAGAGATGGGTTTTCACCGTGTTAGCCATGGCTCGATCTCCTGACCTTGTGATCCGTCTGCCCCAGCCTCCCAAAGTGCTTGGATTACAGCCGTGAGCCACCGCACCCGGCCTCCAGTCTTCTTTGCAAGTGGCATAGAGTGTATTTACTGTTCTCCTTCAGTAGTGTAGTTGACCTTTCTTGTCACAGGCTCAGGGAAGTTTCTTTATCAGATAATAAATTATTCATCCCCCTCATAGACATAATCGGTTGCTAAAATATTCTGAGTTTCCTCTGTCTTCAGAATACCTAAAACTTGTGCTTCGTTGTTTTCCTCTAAGTTTTCCATTTCATTTCTCATTCTGAAAATTTTGCACTGATTTAGTCTTGACTCTTGTTCATTGTTCTTTGATCATTGTCTTTGTGTCTTCTTTCTTTCTTTCTTTCTTTTTTTTTTTCCTGGCCACCGCTCGCAGTCTTGAACTGAATCTTTCAAACTTTATATCCATTATAACCTTTGTATAAGGAGGGCTGTGATTATAAAGAGTCAAAGTCAAGCATAGGTGGCTGGCTCTGAACCATCACTCCCAGTCATGTGAAACCCAAAGCAGATGCATCCTTTCATTAATGTGGGGTCCCCTGAGTTCTTATTAAGCAATTTTGACATAGTTTGAAGAGATGGATTTCATCTTCAGACGGTGCTCAGCCAATGGCTGAAAGGCCTGCTTTTGGCCACTTGGCATTTAGGCTCCATTATTTAAGAGGGGAAAAAATAGGCCTGAGACTGTTTTTCACATTTATTACAGGGCACTTAGAGAATTTCAGACTAGCAGGTGTTAGATTAAACAGAGAGCAGAAACGGTCCATGCGCCGATGAAACTTCCCTATGCAAGGATAGATAAACAGCTGTAGATGGAACAGCTAGTCTCAGGCTGGGACAGCACACCCTGCCATAGGTTAAGGCTTATTTTAGACAAATATTTAAAATACAGTTAATTTTTTTTTATATATTTTTGAGATGGAGTTTTGCTCTTGTTGCCCAGGCTGGAGTGCTATGGTGCAATCTTGGCTCACTGCAACATCTGCCTCCCGGGTTCAAGCAGTTCTGCCTCAGCCTCCCGAGTAGCCAGGATTACAGGCATGCGCCACCACGCCCAGCTAATTTTGTATTTTTAGCAGAGACGGGGTTTCTCCATGTTGGCCAGGGTGTTCTCGAACTCCCGACTTCAGGTGATCCGCCCGCCTCAGCCTCCCAAAGTGCTGGGATTACAGGCATGAGCCACTGCACCCGGCCTAATACAGCTAATTTTTACTTATGCAGAGGCAGCCCAGTGGAAGAGAGGTAGCCCAGCTTTGGAGTCATACAGATGTGGGTTTAAATCCCAGTTTGAATACTAGCTCACTGGGTGTCCCTGTGCATATTTGGTCATCTCCTCTTTTTTTGAGATAGGGTCTTTTGCTCTGCCACCCACATTGGTGTTCAGTGGCACAATCATGGCTCACTGCAGCCTTGACCTTCTGGACTCAAGCGATCCTCCCATCTCAGCCTTCTGAGTAGCTGGGACTGCAGGCTCATCCCACCACACCTGGCTATTTTATTTTTTAATGTAGAGGAGTGGCTTCACCACATTGCCCAGGCTGGTCTCCAATTCCTCTGCTCAGGCGATCCTCCTGCCTGGGTGTCCCAAAGTGTTGGCATTCCAGGCATGAGTCATTGTGCCTGGCCTCAGTCGTCTCTTTGAACCTTGCTGACTTAACTGCAGATGCTAATATGATTCTCAGGGTCATCCTGAGGATGAAGTGAAATGACACACATACTCTTCTGCACAGATTCTGGGCACACAGTAAAGACTGAGTGAATGGTCGCTGCAGGGGAGGCTAACTTGTCCGATACAGATCCCTAAAGTATATGAATGCACACATAAATCTTGTTGGAACAATGTTTCTTTTTGTCTTAGTTCAGCCCAGTGGACAAAAATTTGTTATAAAAATTTTAATGTAACAAAAATATCATAGAATGAGTGGCTTAAATATTTATTCCTCATAGTTCTAGAGGCTACAAGTCCGAGACGAGGGTTCCAACCTTGTTAAGTTCTTAGTGAGGTCCCTCTAACTAGTTTACAAGTAGCCCTTTTGTGGTTGTGTCCTCATATGGTGGAGAGCTGAGAGGAAGAGAGAGAGAGAGAGAGAGAGAAACAGACAGACAGGACACACTGTCTCATGCCTCTTGTAAGGGCACTAATCCCTTCATGAGGGTTCCACTCTCATCTAATCACCTCACAAAGGCCCCATCTCCAACTACCATTACCTAGGCGATCAGGGTTTCACCATGAGAATTTTGGAAGGACACTGTATTGGTTCATTTTCACTCTTCTGATAAAGACATACTTGAGAGTGGGAAGAAAAAGAGGTTTAATTGGGCTTACAGTTCTACATGGCTGGGGAGGCTTCAGTTCCACATGGCTGGGGAGGCCTCAGAATGATGTTGGGAGGTGAAAGGCACTTCTTACAAGGTGGCGGCAAGAGAAAAATGAGGAAGAAGCAAAAGTGGAAACCCCTGGTAAACCCATCACATCTGTTGAAACTTATTCACTATCATGAGAATAGCACGGGAAAGACCAGCCCCTGTGGTTCAATTACCTTCTCCTTGGTCCCTCCCATAACGCGTGGGAATTCTGGGAGACGCAATTCAAGTTGAGATTTCGGTAGGGACTCAGCCAAACCATATCAGACGCAAACATTCAATTCGTAGCATTCTACCCCAGCCCTCTAGAATTCATGTTCTTCTGACATGCCAAATACATTTATTCCATCTAAATAGCCTCAAAATCTTAACTCATTCCTGGATCCGCTGTAAAGTCTATGTCTTTTAAATTTTTTCTAGTGGTCAAAGTACTGGGAAGCAGGCACTTTGCTCTTCAGCTTCCCACCAGTGTGTCAATTAATAAAGTGAGTAAGGTTTTTAACTATTAAGATATGCTGCGCTAAGGGGCAGGGGACCTCTTCCGTCCTTAGAGGGCAGAAAGGTGCCTGTCATGTCTTCATTCCCAGTGCCCTGGTATGGAGCTAGCTGGCTTTTCACAGGGGCTGGGGATACTGCTGGAGAGACGTAGAGCTGGCAGAGCCTACCCTGTGTTCCTAGGAGGGTTCATCTGGAACTAGTCCCTGACCCTGAGGAGGAAGATACAGCCATACCCAAGGTTCTGAAGACCCCATAAAAGGAAGCCTTAGAAGTGGCCACGATTGTTTTAAAAATCTGTCCACAAATTCTTTGAAAATTGTTCTTCAAGAAGTAGAGGCTCATTCTCCTCCCTTGGATGTGGGCTGGACTTGGTGACTCACTCTCCATGAATGGAATTTGGCAGAAATGGCGGAGTACGACTCCTGGGGTAAGTCCTAAAGGCTTTGCAGCTTCCCCTCACTTGCTCTCTTGAATCACTCGCCAACCGCCATGTTGTGAGGAGACTTAAGAAGGCCTGAGGAGAGGCCCATGCAACAAACGGATCGAGGCCGCCAGCCATGTGCATGATCCGCCATGGAATCCTCTAGCCCAGTCAAGCCCTGGCTGATTCATGTCATGAGAGATCCTGAGTCAGAACCAACCAGCAACTAAGCCACTTCTGAATTTGGCCCACAAAATTTGGTGAGATACCAAATGTTTATTGTTTTAGGCCACTATGCTCTGGGGAAATTTATGATACAGTGATAGGTAACTATCACAGGATCCATGGCCTTAAGGGGAGAAGTGTAATGTCTGACCACGCTGTGGACGGCATAGTGACCCCCATGAACTGGAGGTACACAATCAGCCAACCCCTGCGGCACCTACTTCACTTTAAGACATTCTCTATTTGTTCCTTATTCCTGCCCCAGTTGATAAGGCCGTTGGACTTTGTAACCTGATGACTCTATACCCTATGACCCTCTCCCAGGTTGCAAACCTACGACCCCCTCCCAGCTTACAAAAAACTGCCTTAAACTTAACTTTTGTAACTTTCTACTGCCTCCTCCACAACCTATAAAACCAACTCCTATCCCACCGCCCTTCCCTAACGCCCTTTTCGGCCTCAGCCCACTTGCACCCGGGTGAATAAACGGCCATGTTGCTCACACAAAGCCTCTTTGCGGGTCTCTTCATTCAGAGCACGTGTTTTAACAAGAAGGAACTTTGAGAGAGACTGGACAGTCTAAGGGCAAGACGTGGGTACTTACCCAGTAAACTCCACTGCATGCAAGGAACCTTGAGTTCCCAGGATTGCATCCGCCTCACAGGTCACCTTGTCTGACCTCTCTCCAACACTTTTACCACATCCCTGATCAGGAATCACCCACTTTGGCATAAGCTCCTCTCTCCCCACGCAGCCCATCCCATTTCTGCACACCTCTTAATTAGAAAGTTCTCCCTCATATTGAAGGCAGAATATTCTTCTGAGCATCTTCTAGGCACTGGCCCTGGTTCTGCCCTCCAAGTTCTGCAGGCTGCCTACTCATCAGAACCCAGCTAAAACTCTCATCTCTCAAATTCCCTAAATAATAAATCCAAAGTTATTGAAGATATTGGTTTACTAAAAGTTGGCAGTGAGACTGCCCCTCTCATTTCTTTGTAACCCCTGTCCCTCATTTTATTATTGAAGCTTGGAATGCACTTGGTAAGGCTAGGCAGCTGGGGAGTGTGCAGACTCGGGAGCCGAGATCCGCCTTGCCTTCCCTGGAGTTAATGAATCAGCGTGAATGAAGAGCACAGTCTTCTTTTAAATGACAGAGGAACAGTGCACTTATTTACTGACAGTTCTCAGATTCTAATTGTTCCAACTACAATGCGTCCTGTAAACCCGGTAGCTTGGAGAAACTTCAATGCATCTTTGTAATGGCTTTGTTGTTGTTTATTGAGGGGGACTAATTAACTTTGATTATTGCACTAATATTATGGCACTTTGACAGCCCTTCAGATTTATGACTCTGGGAAAATAAACAAATGAAATGCAGGTGCTGGAGCAGAAAGAATAAGTTATTACTGAACTTTAATTACTTGGAATGCGTAGCCAGGAGAGAATTAGTTGATGAATTACAGGATGCTTGAAATCTGCATCAAACTGTAAGCAATAAGAAGATAAAAATAAAAAGGAAGGGGCAGGAAGGGTGCTTTTTTATTTTGGAAATGGAGTATTGCTCTGTCACCATGCTGGAGTGCAGTGGTGCGATCTTGACTTACTGCAATCTCCACCTCCCGGGTTCAAATGATTCTCCTGCCTCAGCCTCCTGAGTAGCTGGTACTATAGGCATGCGCCGCCATGCCCTGCTAATTTTTTTATTTTTTTAGTAGAGATGTGCTTTCACCATGTTGGCCAGTCTGGTCTGTATCTCCTTACCTTGTGATCCACCCGCCTTGGCCTCCCAAAGTGCTGGGATTACAGGCATGAGGCACCGTGCCCAGTGACGGGTGCTATTTTTAAGGCAGGGAAGGATAGGATACATCTGCAGTGGTTTTTGTGGTGTTTCATTGTTTAATCTCTGTGATCTCCAATGCTGCAGGTACGTACATAGTGCTACTCAAAGCATGGTCCCTCAACTGCAGCATCATTGTCACCTGAGAGCTTGTTAGAAATGCAAATTCTTGGGCCCCACCCCAGACCTACTAGGTAAGAATCTCTAGAGGTGGGACCCAGCCATCTGTGGTTTGCAGTTGTTCTAGGAGATTCTGATATCTGCAAAAGTTGAGAAGCATGGCTACACAGTTCTCATGCAGTTTGCTCTTTCTTTTATAAAAGGGCGGGCACACATTTTTATCTTTGCTTATGAAAATCAAATGATTTTCCAACTCAGTTTACCAACTAGCTCCCAAATTTTCAGGCTATTTTAAAAATTGGCTGAAATTTTAAAATTTGGAGCAATTTCAATTTATCCGACATCGATTATGTGCTAGGTAGAGTAGGTGATGTAAGATAGTCTAGAAGGACTTTGCTAATGAGTTGATACCCTAACCTGGCATCGTTGCCAGCATCTGGGTGGTGTCGTAAGAGTGATACTCCTGTGACTCATGAAAGATGGTCTCTCCACCTGCTTCAAAGCAGGGTGGTTGTAGGAGGAAGTGTTGGCGAAGCGTTATCAGCCTCCACGGCAAGGGTGCATCTGGAGCTGTAGGAAAGGCATCCTCAGAGTGTGAGTCCTGGGAATGGAGATGTCAGGCTTGGCGGTGGTATCTGGGAAACGGCTGGATGCTGCTCTTTGAGGCCAGATCACTCATGGCCTTGGATTCCAGTCTTAGGAGATGGACTTCATTCTCTAGGTCCTGGCAGCAGTCACTGTGGGTCTGAGTAGTGGTGATGCAGTCCAAACTCAGTGATCGAGAGAGACAGACATTTGGGCTGAATTAGGGAGGGGAGCGCAGGGTCTGAGACAGTGTTGGCCTGTTGGCCATGGTCCTGCTCAGCTGTGGTTAAAATGGGTGCAAAGAGCAGAAAAGAACAAGAAGGGGGCTGAACAGACTTGCTCGGTTCCTGACATTCCAGAAAGTACTTTAAGATCCATGCACTGTGTCTCAAAGGCTAAAAATAATCATCCCTTTCTGTAGTTCGTATTGTGAGGACCATTAACAAATTACGAGAGAAAGCATTCGTTACCTGTAGAAACTCTATGAAAATAGAAGTGTGTTTACTTATCTGCAACCCTGTCTTGGGAGGAGGGTGATGAGACACTGCACTGTTTGAATCAGGAAGGAGGAACTCTTCATAATTAGACCCGGAGAGCAGGCAAGACAGCCACATGCAAGTGGCCCAGCCTGGATGGATTTGGTACAGAGAGGATTAGGGCGGGTTCAAATCTCACTGCCCCTCGTCCCTGCAGTTCTGGGCTGTCTGCCGTTACTAAGCACTTTTCTTTTTTAAGATGTTGCTGTTTTCATTCCTGCAAAACCTCAGCCATCCTCCAGTTCAAAATTGTCTCTGTATTGGACGGTTGAAAATGTCACTGTGACTGCACAGCTCTTGGGTCAAGTAGGCTGCTAAGCTTTTATTCTAGAGACTCTTTAATCTGATTCCTTGCACCATCTGGAAACCTCTGGATTCTTCCTCTTATGGGCAGTGATGGGCACTTGAGGAACAGGAATCCATTTCAATGCTAGACTGGACCACATCCTTTCATATCTGGAATTTGTATAGTGACATTTAAAAATAGATAGGCCAGGCGCGGTGGCTTACGCCTGTAATCTCAGCACTTTGGGAGGCAGAGGTGGGTGAGTCACTTGAGGTCAGGAGTTCGAGACCAGCCTGGCAAACATGCTGAAACCCCGTCTCTACTAAAAATACAAAAATTAGGTGGGCATTGTGGCTTATGCCTGTAATCCCAGCTACTGGGGAGGCTGAGGTAGGAGAATCGCATGAACCTGGGAGGCGGAGGTTGCAGTGAGCCGAGATCATGCCACTGCACCTCTCCAGCCTGGACGACAGAACGAGACTCCATCTGAAAAAAAAAAAAGAGCAGTTGTTTTAGAATTGCTGTTTAGGATGGTTCACCTTGTGTTTAGTCTATAAATGCAGTTAACCAAGAGATGGTCAAATGTTTACGTAGGGCCGTGGGCCATTTTGTATCCTTGGAGGAGATGCCTGCGTACTTGGCAGGGTTGCTAATGATGATAATCAGGGGGCTGGGTGGGGTCGCTGTTTGTGGCATCTTCAAGGACCTGCCAACATAAACATTTTTGGGGAGACAGAAACACAGAAATAATTCTGTAGTGCTTTAAAGAAACTGTTAAAAATAAAGTTTCTTTTAGTAGTGTGTGATCCATTGGGCTTTATATAACTTAGCCATTGCTTTTCAGGAATAGCAAAGATGTGAGCAAATTTGTGCAAGCCTAATATGAAGAAAAATCGAGGTTTGAATTAGTAAAGTCATTTGTCCTTCTCGGGAGAGTTACGAATTAGCAGATTGCATTTGGGTATGCTGCGGTTATGAAAAGGTGAAATTTTCAGATTGGAAGGGACTTTCTGAGACCATCCAGTTTAACTTTCCCCACTTGACAGACAAGAAAAATGAGGCCTACAGAAGGTAACTTTGGCAATGAATTATAGTTAATAATTAATTCTTAATGATGATTCGTCCAACACTTCATGCTTAATTGGATAGCTTATTAAAGTCTCCTTTTTTTTTTTTTGAGATGGAGTCTTGCTTTATTGCTCAGGCTGGAGTGTAGTGGTGTGATCTGGGCTCATTGCAACCTCTGCCTCCTGGGATCAAGCAATTCTGCTTCAGCCTCCCAATTAGCTGTGACTGCAGGCACATGCCACCCTGCTCTACTAATTGTTTGTGTTTTTAGTAGAGACAGGATTTCACTGTGTTAGCCAGGATGGTCTCGATGTCCTCACCTTGTGATCCGCTCACCTTGGCCTCCCCAAGTGCTGGGATTACAGGGGTGAGCCACCGTGCCCAGCCTAAATTCTTATCTTTGTGATGATGATGAGGATGAGATAGTAGCTAGCATTGTGTTCCAGTTACTGTGTGAAGCACTTTAAATGCATTAATTCAGTTCATCTTTATGACAACCCTATGAGATAGCTAATATTATGAATCCTATTTTCAGATGAAAAGGCTGAGGCACAGGGAACAAACAGCAGAGACGTGAAATGCCACAGGGATGTCTAGCTTCACACAGCTGCAGGATGCAATGCCGCAGGGAGGTAGAAACCTTGCTGCTCTTATTCCTCTTGGTATAACCCCAGTGAGTAGCATGGTGCCTGGTCATTTGGAGTGATTTAGAAAATATTTATTGAGTGAGTGAGAGGGTAAAACGGCTGAGCCAGGGGAGTTATCCCCTGGGCAGCAGTAATCCTGCTGTGGTAGGAAGGAACGGATCAGCTGGTTGGTTTTCAGAGACCAGACCAGCAGAAGGTGCAAATAACTTGATGTTTTTGCCTAAGTACTGAGCTGTGTGACTTGATTTCATGTTGATGGTACTGAAGTCTCCCCAGTTCCTCCTTGACCTTCTCGCTTGTTGACGAAAGAGCCCTTATTTACAGTCTATTAATGTTAAGCGTCTTTTATTCCAGTTCTTTGAAAATGACCCATCCTGATTTGGAAAAGCTGTAGCTTGCCTAGAGATTCTGGAGCAGTAGGTGCCAGCTGTGAAGCACAGTGGACTCATAAACCAGCTTGATTTTGAGGGGCTGAAAGTTGGGTCTTAGGTAGGGTAAGCAGCTTAAAAGGCTACACCCGAGAGTTGAGGGCATACATTAGGGTTGGCCGGTAGACCCAGCTGCACCCGAGAGTTGGGAGCATATGTTAGGGCTGGCGGGTAGATCCAGCAGCACCCGAGAGTAGGGCATATATTAGGGCTAGAGGGTTAACTCAGCTGCACCTGGGAGTAGGGGTGTACGTTAGGGCTAGTGGGTAAACCGAGCCACACCCAAGAGTAGGGGTATATGCTAGGGCTAGTGGGTAAATTCAGTTACCCCTGAGAATCGGAGTATGTGTTAGGGCTAGTGGGTGTTACAAGTGAAATTTTGATGCCCCAAAAGAAATAGCACTTGAATATAAATCCTCTCAACAAGGCAGTTTACATCTATAGAAGGGTGTGGCACACGGATGGAGCAGTGGCAGCTGCACGCTTGGACAAGTGGGGAAGGGGTACTTATGCCTGACGGGGTCGTCCTACTGCTGTGCCATTCCCCTGTTGGCTAGGGTTAGACCTCACAAGCTAGACTAATCCAGACTGGCTATTTTAAAGAGAGCAGGGGTCCAAGCTGGAGTGGCAGGGTGGGTGTTCTGTGGAAGGATGGTTATGGGCGGGTCAGAGCAGGTAGCCAGGGGTGACCTAGGTCAAAGAAAGTGATCAGAGCAGGTGACTGGAGCAGGTGGCTGGGATGAGTCAGGATGGAGCTGGTGGGGCCAGGGGAACAGATGTGAACTACTGATTAGAACTGGTGGAGAAGGTTGTTTACTGGAATTACAAGGAAGTTAAACTTTAGAGAATTAAAGAATAAGAGAGCTGATCATAGTGACATATTGATTCTTTGAAGAGAAACTTGGGGTTCACTATAACATAGATAAATCCAGCTGCACCCGAGAATAGGGGTATACATATTAGGGCTAGCGGATTAACCCAGCTGTACCCGAGACCAGTGGTATACATGAGTGCTAGTGAGTAACTCCAGCAGATACCCGGGCTGTGCTTAAGGTTGTGTCATTGAGAGAGAGAACGTTGATCTGAAGTTAGTAAAGGCTTTAAAAATTAAAAGGCCTAAGATGATGTTAGGATTTTGGAGGTGAACATAAAAACCTTCTTGTTTTCTACTACTTAGAGCTAAAAACTCAGCTGGGATTGGCTTTGCTTCTAACGTCCTTCTTCCTTTTTATTTCACAAGTCATTGTCCTGAAGTGTGTGAATATAAATATATGTTGAAAGAGAAATTGAGAGACAGAGAGAAATAGAGGAGAGACATACAAAGAAAGAGACACACAGACACACGTAGGGGAGGTGGAGACACAGCGGAGGGACAGAAAAACAGAGAGAGGGAGAGACAGAAGGAGAGAGAGAGAGAGAACCTGTCTAGCATTGCTTTTATGAGATTTTTAGGACTGAGCTTTGCATGGTGGTGGTGGAGGGGGGGTGTTGATCACTGTTTTCAGAGTTCTCTGATCATTTCTTGCTTAGAAAGGAGGAAATTAGAATTGTTGAGCTATGATTTGTTTTAATCAGAGAGAAATTGTATAACATAAATCTCTTCGTGAGCTCTGGAAAAGCCCTAAAGCGGCCAGGAAAAAAAATATCAATACTTTGCAAAGGAGGAATGATTGTTCCAATTCGTGGCTTAATTGACTTTAAGCCTTAATGAAACTCAGGCCAGAGCGGGCGGTGGACTCCATGGCGGGGATCAACACTGAAATCTACGCTGGGAGAGGAGGAACTTAGGGTGCTAATTTGGTTCTTTGCTATTGGTGAAATTTTCTAATTGGGGGGCTACCTAATACCAGATAATATATTTTTTTAAATTCCTGTAATGAGAGTAAATTTTTTTTTTTCTGACACACACAGTAATTTGTTTTAAATTATAGCTTTTTCTATTAGAAGCATTCATTTATGTTAGATTATTGTTCCCCAAGTGAAATTTCACTGATGCTGTATAATTAAATATAGATTTTTTAGAAAGATAGTATATATTTTAAATGTGTAAGTGGATAAGCTAGAGGTATGGAAGGTCTTTATTTAAGGAGAATAAATAGCCCACCCCCTTAACATGATGGCCCTTGGAAAGGGCTAATTTAGCCTCAGCAAATTCCCTCTTCCACACCAGGCTCCACTTAGGGACAGACTGTAAAAACTTGCTAACTTCATCAGTCTGAAAGGATTGAGCTGTAAAATGTGTTATGAGGGCCTAAGCAACACATCTGGAATTCAGCCTTCCCGAGTTCAAATCCTGTCTAATGTAAACTGCTAATGTAAAATGCTCATGATGGCACCTGAGTACTTGCAGCAGTACCTAGCATTTCCAAGTGCTGGCAAGGATAAGAAAAACGTTGTTTGGGGCCTTCAGTGGTCTGACTCCTGCCTACCTGTCTAGGCTCCTGTCTGGCCATTCTCTTTCTTGTTCCAACCATATCAAACTCACTGCTATTCCCAAACCTTCCCGTCTCACTGCGTCTTCGCACGGACTGTGTTCTGCTTGGAAGGATCTCAGCTAAGCTTGTCCTTCCCACAGCTGCCTCTGCATCCTGTGGGTCTCTGCTCAGGAGTACCTTTCCCACAGAGCTTTCCTGGGCTTCTCTTTCTTCTCTCCTGCCCTCCCTCCCTTCTTCTGTCCAGCACTTCGTTGTCAGTCTTTTTCTCTGGGTCAGGTACAGCGTTGAGCACCAGTGATGTGGCAGTAATGAAGAAAGTCAAGTTCCCTCTCAAGAGCTCATGGTCAAGTTTTGTTATTTATTTATTTATTTTTTTGAGATGGAGTTCTGCTCTTGTTGCCCAGGCTGGAGTGCAACGGTGTAATCTTGGCTCACTGCAACCCCTGCCTCCTGGGTTCAAGCGATTCTCCTGCCTCAGCCTCCCGAGTACTGGGATTACAGGCACGAGCCACCATGCCCAGCTAATTTTGTATTTTTGGTAGTGATGGGGTTTCTCCATGTCGGTCAGGCTTGTTTTGAACTCCTGACCTCAGGTAATCTGCCCACCTCAGCCTCCCAAAGTGCTGGGATTATAGGCATGAGCCACTGCACCCAGCCCCAGGTGTTGGTTTTTAAATCCGCATCTATGACAGCAATGATCACATTGTACATTGGTTGCCTGTAGGTCTCCATATTTAGTCAATAAGCATTTATTGACCCTTTATTCTATGCCAGCCATCCCACTGGACTGTCAGCACATATGGGTACACTTAAGACTCCTTGAGACATTGTCCTTGTCCTCAAGGAGTCTTAAGTGTGGGGACAGCAAATAAATTAATAGTGACAATAGTAATAACAATATCTACCACCCACTAGGGGTCTCTGTGTGTATGTGTTGTGGGAGGTGTGGGTGGGGAGGGAAGCAAGGCACCTGGGTTATGGCTGAAGATCAAGCATATTCATATTTGGACAAGAGCAGATGCAATGCCTATATTTCTCATCACTTTTGGGTAGCATAGGACCAGTTGGTTATGAGCGTGAAAGGTTTTCTTTGACGTTGGCAGTCTTGTTAGTGGTTGAGAACATGGATTTTGGAATCAGACCAGTGGAAGTTGGAATCCTGGCTGTGCAGTTCCATAGCAGTGTTGTGGATCTCAGACAAGGTGTTCCTGCTGGTGCCTGTCTATCTTCCTGCCGGAAATGGGGATGTTACATCTCTGAACCATGGGATGCTTGTCAGGATTAAATGAGATAACAGTGCCTTGTTAGTGGCACATGCTCAGTAACACCTGCCAAACGCCACTCACCGAGCTGAAAGCTCCTGAATGCCACCTCTTCATGCCTTGTACGTCCTGGTTCTGACTCACTGAGGGGCCACCACCTGGTTCTCACTAAGATCCCACCACCTTTCCCTCTTCCCATCCACAACTCTTGTGCCCGCAAGGGGACTGGCATCCTCAGTGCCAGACAGAGCCTCCTCTGGGTGGATTTGTTTCGTGTTCAAACAAAGCTTCCTTGCTGCAGTTTTGGCTTTTGTAGGATGGTGGCAGTTTCCAGAAACCTCTGGTCCGTGAGCCAATTTGGAGAAAATTGAATCATTCTCTGTGCCTTTCGGCTTCCATCCTAAAAGCATACACAAACACTTTGGGCAGGCTTCAGCAATTTCACATCAAGGACTCAATCATAGCTCCGATATAAAAACCTCCCCCATTGCTCTCTGCATGTGAAGCTGGATTCTGTGCTTGGCACAGACCTCTGTGCGCACGGTAACGCTTCCTTCCACCGTACCAGAGGGTCCTAAGCAGCCAAAGCCACTTAACATGCTCGGTGCTTCTCCATAGGAGGATTTTTAAAAAGCAGGAACTGTCAGGATCCCAAATGTTCAGTGGCATTTCAGCCAGAGATAGGATAGGGCTTTTGAAGTCTTTGGAGAAGTGGTTTAACATTCAAATTTGTGGAGCTGGGCGGGGCTGGGCTGGGATACGCAAGAGTCGTGCTGTAGCAGTTCACTTGGTGTTTCTTCATGATGCCAGAGAAACTGACCTCATTATCACCGTGCTCACATTTGCCTTAGCCAGGACCCCTCTAGAAATAATCGTGCATTTAGTGACTGACAGTTGTAAGCGTTTTATGATTTGTGGAGGATTTATACGTGAAGGGAAATGGATGAATTAAAAATATTAAACAGCTTAGCCAGCATCCACTTGGATGAATCATTGAGATCTATTTTTTCCCCCTTTATATTATAAACATATGGCATGAATTTTCTGCTCTCATTACAGATGCTGAGAGAAGGCAAAGACAAATATTTATATTACATTCATGTTTTACAGTAAAAACACTGTTCGGTTTGTTTATACAGTTCCACTGTTACAGTTTTTATGGTTGGTAATGAAACCACTGTAAAACGGAGTCTGAGTTATATAGCAGATGCGATAAGCCCTCATACTCAGGGAGATGCCTTGGAAGGAATCATTGATGTCACAGGTACAGGATCAACAATGAAATTATGTGTTAGGACAGTCTAAATTATGGTGTAATAAGAGACAACCTCAAAATCTCTGGGGCTTGAAACAACAAAGGTTTATTTCTTGCTCTAACTGCATTTTCATCGTGAGTTGCTTGGAGGGCTCTGTGCGAAGGAGATCTCACTCAGCCCCCGGGGCCCACGGAGCAGCCTGCAGTGCTGGATGTTGTGACAGGAAAAGAAGGGCATGCTGCCCCTCGCTCCGGCTCACAAGCGACTCCTGCCTTCTCTGCTCACAGTCCATTGGCCAAAGCAAGTCTCAGGGTCAGGCAGTGGTAGGGTGGGCTGTGCACAAACCCACATGTGTGCAGAGAAGGAGGCCGAGAACTGGAATCTCAGAGAACAGCCACAGATTGCTTTCCACGGTCATGTCAAGCCTTTTTGTCGTGATTTAATTGATATTCTATTTTTACTGCAACACGGAATCAGAATACTATAGAACAGGCGTCAAAGACCCTCCTGCTTCTGTAACTGCACTGTTTAAAATTGATGAGCCTCTGTCTTCATTTGAAGATGATCAGATAGGAAGGATTCACAGCTTTCCCTGAGAATACGTCCCAGTGCGTACCAATCCTCTAAGCCACGGAACATTTTTAAGTTGAACTGGGAAGTGTGGTTTTTTTGTTTGTTTGTTTTTAAGTAAGTTTACATGTAGAAGCTCATTGGTAGAGAGATTTAGATACATTATCTTCCAGGATGGTGCCTCCCATCACCATAAAGTAGGCATGAAATGCTGGAGATATACATTCATTCAAAGGAAATAAAAAGGTATAATTATGAAAACCTCCCAGAGTGACTTTTTTTTTTTTTTTGTGACAGAGTGTCACTCTGTCGCCCAGGTTAGGGTACAGTGGCGTAACTTTGGTTCACTGCAACTCTGCCTCCTGGGTTCAAGTGATTCTCCTGCCTCAGCCTCCCGAGTAGCTGAGGTTACAGGCAGGCATCATTGCACCCAGCTAATCTTTGTTTTTCTAGTAGAGATGGGGTTTCACCATGTTGGCCAGGCTGGTCTTGAACTCCTGACCTCAAGTGATCCAGCTGCCATGGCCTCTGAAAGTGCTGGGATCACCAGCGTGAGCCAGCGCACCCAGCCTCAAAGTGACTTTAACAGCAACTTAAAGGTGGCACTAGCTCTGCGCCAGTATGCTAGCCACTGGCCATGTGTGGCAGTTGAGTGCTTGAAATATAGCTGGTCCAGATTGAAATGGGCTGTTGATGTAAAATAAAATACCTACCAGGTTTCAAACAGTATTAAAAAAATTTAATTAACATTTTTATATTAGTTCCTTGCTGAAATAATATTTGAGACATACTAGGTTAAATAAAATATCATCGAAGTTCATTTAATCTGTTTATTTCTACCTTTTTTTGACACGGCTGCTAGAAAGTTTAACATTATGTAGCTGACCCATTATTTCCATTAGACATTGCTGTTCTGGAGGGTAACCACTGGAAAGAAAAAAGTACTGTTTGCTATTTTTCTCACAAATCCTTAGTTGCTAGAACTCACAGTTTAACCTGACAGTTGATTGGTATCCTTTGACTTGTTGGAGTTTTCTACTTTACATTTGTCTTTTAAAAAGCTATTGTTTTAGGCTGGATACAGTGGCTCCTGCCTGTAATCCCAGCACTTTGGGAGGCTGAGGTGGGTGGGTCACTTGAGGTTAGAAGTTTGAGACCAGCCTGGCCAACATGGCGCAATTCGGTCTCTACCAAAAATACAAAAAATTAAAAATTAGCTGGGTGTGGTGGCACGTGCCTGTAATCCTAGCTGTTTGGGAGGCTGAGGCAGAAGAATTGCTTGAACATGGGAGACAAGGTTGCATTGAGCCGAGATCACGCTACTGCACTCCAGCCTGGGTAACAGAGCGAGACCCTGTCTCAAAAGAAAAATAAATAAATAAAAAGCTTTATTTTAAAACAAGTTTACATTCTCATTGAAGTTGTGAAGAATAGCATAAAGGGATCTGAATACCCTTAATCCAGCTTCCCCAGTGATAATCACAGCATAACAATTAAGTCTGGGAAATTGACATTGCACGAGAATATTAACTAACTACAGGTTTTATTCGAGTTCTGCTAATGTTTGCATGTACTTATTTGTGTGTGGCTCTGTGTGTGTGTGTGTGTGTGTGTGTGTTTCTATGAAAAGTTATCACATGTATACATTTGGTTTACCAACATCACAGTCAGGATACAAAACTGTCCCATATGCCCCAAAGAAACACCCTTTACTTGGTTTGAGTTATATCTTAACCAGGGCTGTCACTGAAGGTAAATGTTTTGGGCAAGTTAGTAGCAAATGATGCTTTTGGTTCCTTGTCTGTCTTTTTGCTCATCCAGCCCGCCCTTCACACATGGCTGAGTTATGCCGAGCTTTGCAAGAGGTGCCAGGTAGGCACAAAGAAAAGAGGACTTCACTCAAGGAACTTAGTCTTTGAGGCCAAGCACTGTGGCTCATGCCTGTAATCCCAGCACTTTGGGAGGCTGATGCAAGCATATCGCTTGAGGTCAGGAGTTCTAGATCAGCCTGGCTAACATGGTGACGAACAGTCCCTACTAAAAATACAAAAAATTAGCTGGTTGTGGTGGTACACACCTATAGTTCCCAGCTACTTGGGAAGCTGAGGTAGGATAATTGCTTGAACCTGGGTGGCAGAGGTTGCAGTGAGCTGAGGTAGCCCCCCTTGTACTCCAGTCTGGGCCACAGAGCAAGACTCTGAGACTCCGAGATTCTGCTCCAAAAAAAAAAAAAAAAGACACAAAGAAAGTCAGTCTTTGGTGGGTTACAGAAATGGTACACTAGAAGGTGTGACATTGTATAACAGAAATGGATGCCTTGACCTGCCAAAGAGAAGAAAATAGCACAGAATCTTTTATCCACATTTCAGGACACATGTCACTTGCCCTTCATTTACCTTAACTTCAGCAGGGCAAGAATGGTTCAAGCCACATTAGAAGGCAGTTACTTTCTCACCCAATTTTAAAGGAGAAAGGTAAATGTGGTGGGTTCTAGGGATTTCAGTGATGTAATAGGTGTTTCCCAGGTATTAAGACCGTCTAAGGTTTCCATTTTCATTAAGCATTATGGATGCATTCCAAGAATTTAATTAATATAACATCAGTTCATTCATTGTAATTCCTCACTAGGGTTATGAGAACTTGGGAGTGTTTGGTTTCTTATTCAGTTGATTAAAAGGTACTTACTTTGGTTTTCTAACTAGCTATTTTACATGAAATTTAGTACTCATCAATGTATATTAAATCAATACAGTTAAATTTGTCAAAGTCGAGAGAAGAGTTTATATCCAAACATAGAATAGATTGCTTGCCTCAGCTGGGAAGAAATAAAGGTTTAAGGCTATTGAATTGGAGTATTAGGGCTTTACTTGAAAAATCCTGGAATAGTAAAACCATCATTTAGAAGTTTCAAGGAGCTAATATCAGGGAAACATAACAGCAGATGTTACTTTACAGACACTAAATTGTGGGCCATATGATATGATCCAGGCTGGAAAATCACTGGCTTACGTAAAGGTATTGACAGACCCATGGGTATTAAGATCCTTCGTGGCTACTGTGGAGAAATGACATGCCTTTTGAAATCGTATCAGTGATTTTTCCCTGGGATCACTGGAGAGAATACTCCTGTTTGACAAGATACATCACATGCTCTGTTTTGATTCTGCATTTGACTATCAGAAAAGATTAGTGAAGATCAGAGTCTTCTATAAAGGAAGGGTACAAGGAAAAGAGGGAGGGATAGGGGCTGAGGAGGAGAATAGGGGAAGGGGGCAGGAAGTCAAAATTTGGGGGTGCAGGCAGAGGCGAGGTCATGCCAGAGTGCCCGACCTTCCTGTTGAAGCTGGTGTTTGATGGAAGCTGTGGCTGAGACTATGCAGCTGATCTGGAGGGTGGAGTTTCGAGACACGGGTTCAGGTCTGAGCTAAGACAGAAACAGGAGAAATTGTGGCTTCCCAGGACTAGAAATACACAGATTATAGAGGTGGGGTGGGCATGGGGCACATTTTGACAAGTGAACAGCAAGATCTTTGGGGCTGCAGCTCACCTGTGCAGTAGTGGCCTCCCAGGAGCCCCTTCCTGCTGTAGCCCCACCATGAGGGGTTTCCCTTCCCATTGCCTGTTGGTAGCCATGGGCACTTTAGCTGCTCTGGCATGTAAGATGTCCTTGTCTCCATCTCTCTCTTTATTGGTGCATGCCCATGGGGGATGCCGAAGTCTGTGTGTCTGTGCAGTAATGCTGGATCACTTGTCCACCTTCAGAGACGAGTGAAGACGGTTTTAAGTGAAATCACACAGAGGGTGTATGCAACTGAGACAAGAGCTCTGAAGTCAAGAAATCGAGTAGTTAACCGCCAGTGGCTGTCATAATAATGACACCTAAACAAATCCTTCTTTTTTATTTTATTTTTTTTTTGAGACAAGTCTCTTTCTGTCACCCAGGCTTGAGTGCAGTGGCGTGATCTCGGCTCACTGCAACCTCTGCCTCCCAAGTTCCAGAGATTCTCTTGCCTCAGCCTCCCGAGTAGCTGGGATGACAGGCACCTGCTGCCATGCTCAGCTAATTTTTGTATTTTTAGTAGAGATGGGGTTTCACCATGTTGGTCAGGCTAGTCCCAAACTCTTGACCTCAAGTGGTCCACCCACCTCAGCCTCCCAAAGTGCTGGGGTTACAGGCGTGAGCCACTGTGCCCGGTTCAAATCCTTCTTACTTTTTCTCAGGAGCTCACTTCCCACCCAAACTCTTCTCACTGTGGCAGCTGTTATCTTGAACAGCACCTCTGTCTACACTTCGCATTAATAGCTCCATATTAGAAACTATGAAAGTGAGGGGCGGTGGTAATTTGCATGAACTAGTTGGGTCCAGCTGTTTTGTTGAAGTGGTTGTTGCCAAGACGGGCCATTGGCTTAAGCCAAACCAATCCCTAGTTAGTGGAGAAGATGCGGTCTCTTATCTGAGGGCCTAGGAGGTACAGGGATGTGTATATGGGCTGCCAGCAGCCTAGTTTCCTGCCACAAGGAGACAGTAAGAAAGGTCGAGTCAACCTGAGATGAAAGAGAGAGCAAAACAGTTCTTTTGGCCAACTTGATTCCTGCTCCTGAAATATTATGGAACGAATAAATCCCCCTTTGTGTTTCAGCTAGTTTTGGCTGGGTTTCTGTTACTTGCAACCAAATGGGTCCTATCTAGTATACCAAGTGACTCTCTGGCCTCCAAAGCCATGCTGGTGGGTCAGTGTTTCCCCCACTAGCCCCATGATGGCTATAGTGCATATCCGTTCCAGCCAATTCTGTTGTGCACACGTATTCGTAGGGTGAGCTGGGCCCCAGGTAGAGCGATTTGGCTCAGATCCTGTATCCTTTCTGGGCTGACTATAATCACACTGGCATGGCAGGGGAAAGTATATTGGATTTCAGCGTCAAAACCACTTGGTCTAAAACCCAGCTCATTTTCTAAGTGGATGTCCACCCCGAGCCAGATAATGAATCTTGGAGATGACTCTGCATACTTCCTAGAGTTGTGAAGTTGACTGTGATAATTAATGGGGAATGCCAGACAGGGTGCCTTCCACGTCATGGGTTCACTTTACTGTAGTTCCCATTACATCATCCTCCCAATCCCCACTTGGTGTTTATTTGGGACCCAGGTTATCAGTCATCTGATCGCTGTGTGATTTTCTCAAAGACCTTTACTTGAGTCTGGCACCTCTGGTCTGAGATGTCCACACATCAGCTTTATGGTTACTTGTTTCATTGTCCATTCCCTTATTAAGAGAAAATATATTTTATGAGCCCCCTTTCTTCTTTTTCTTTTCATATTTCTTTTTTTAAAATGTTACTTTAGGTGCATACTATATCTGGCATTTCTCCCCGTGTTATCCCTCCCCACCCTCCCCTCTCTCCCCATCCCACGCTGTCCCTCCCCTACCGCGGCCAACTGCCCCCAGTGTGTGATGTTCCTCTCCCTGAGTCCACGTGTTCTCATTGTTCAACACCCACCTATGAGTGAGAACATGTGGTGTTTGGCTTTCTGTTCTTGTGTCAGCTTGCTGAGAATGATGGTGTCCAGATTCATCCAAGTCCCTACAAAGGATGAGCCCCCTTTCTAACCCCAGTGATGAGGACTGCAGCAAGATGATGCTACTGGACCACTGGATCCTTGTGCATCACAGAGGCCCTGGAGCCCCCCAAGGCCAGGCCCGCCAGCCACACACACGTTTGTGAGAATTAACCCCCTCCTCCTGGGGCCCACAGCTCCTCCAGCCTGGTGAACAGGGTGCAGGCTGGAATGCAGCCCTGCCTTGTTTTTGGACCATTGAGCTACTAAGTTGGTCCAACCAGGCTTGGGAATCTTTCTTTGATCATAGGCAGGAAAGGTTAAAAAAACAAAAACAAAACAACAACAACAACATAAATCTGCCAACAGAAAATAGCATCGTAATGAGTTTCTATGGTATTTGTTCAGGTTTTGAACAAAATGCCTCCAAAATATATCATTGTATAGTCCCAACGTTTTAGGAAGTTGCAGTGAAAAAATCTTGAATACCTGTTTTGTACATATTATATATAGCATCCCGTGTGAATATGTTAATTCCTTTTTATGAGTTTCAGTCTTTTTTCACCCTCCTATACATGATTGCTGTTTTATAGCTCCAGTTTGGTGGAATTAACATAGATTTCCCACATGGGGAAGGTTTTGGGTGAGGATTTAGAGCAAGGCAGGTTCTTGATCCTCGGAAGAGATTCTTATCTGAGGGGGGATTTGAGAATGGCATTGCAGAGTGGGAGGCGCTGTGTGGAAAAATGAATTGGAATAATTATTACAACAGTTCTCAGAATTTATAGGCTGTTTGATCAGAGGAGCAACTTTCCTAAGGAGTGATGGATGGAATGCCTGTACTTGGAATATTTTTAAATTAATCTATTTTCATTAACACTATAATTATAGTGTTCTATAACACTAAAATTCAGGCACTACTTGGAATTATATAAAGAATGACAAAGATGAGATTATCCATTTCTTTTCTAGACAAGTTACTTAACCTCTCTGTGTTTCTGTTTCTTTGTTTATAAAAGAGGGACAAAAATAGAGCCCATTACTACCTAGGTGACAGAATCATTCATACCCCAAACCTCAGCATAATGCAATATATTCATGTAACAAATCTGTATATGTACTCACTGAACCTGAAATAAAAGTTTAAATTACTAAAAAGGAAAACAAAACCAAATGGGACGCATATCCCTGGTTGTTGAGGAAGTATGTGAATGTATGTGACCCGCATGACAGTGCCTGGCATTCAGTAAGCACTTTGTAATGCTACGGGTGTCTTCTTACCATTGTTGACTCACTGGCGACCACTTGAAACTTTGAAGCTTTATTATTACAGAGAATGGTGGATATATTCTCTTCCTTGTTTATTTTTGGACAGTATCTTTTTTAAAAAAGCTTTTATTTATTAGGTGAGAATTTACTTGTTACAGGTCTAGTGCTGTTATAGTTGAATGTTTTGAATTATGTAACTTACGTGAAATACAAGGCTATGACTTGAATTTTGTGTTTAAAAATCTTAGTTGATTGACAAGGATGGTGTATTAGCTAGCTTTTGTTGCAGTAACAAGCAACCCCAGACTCTCAAGGGCTTGCAAAAACAAATGTTTGTTTGCTTATTACACATGTGGCTGAGGGTTGGCTATGGCTCTGTGGACTCAGATGGGCTTTCCAGGGTTCAGCTTCTCACAGCTGCTCATAGTAGGGCCCATGCTGCAGGGACGTCACCAGGGCCTACAGAGGGCAGAAACTCATGGGGGCTTCTGTTCATACACGGTTGTACCTCATATCTGTGTCATACTGTCATATGACAATGACAGTGGGCAAGACCAACTGCAGTGAGGCAGGAAAGTGTATTCTGCCCCCAGGAAAGCGAGGCAAAGGCAGGGAGGGAGTGATAACTGTGAAGAAAGATTTCAGTTGACCAAAGATGGTTTTCTTGAATAGGTGCCACTTACCTTTCAGTAAAATAGAACTTCACAAATTTGTTTAACCTTTTATATCAAGCTCCCAGAAGCAGCTAAAACCCTAACATACATGTTGAAAATTTGAAAAGGGAAAAAAGAAAAGGAAGGTACATCTGAGTCAGGAAAACATTAACCAGTCTTATTTCTGAGAGTCAAACGAGTGGTCTTTCCAGTGACCAGTCACCCCATTGACCACGCATTAATGGCACCAGTAGGAAATGCCAGCTCAGAGTCCCCGAAAGAGATATCCAGATTTATGGCCCATCCCAGACTTCTCTGATCGAGGCTGTTTTCCCTCTAGATGCCTTAGTCAATCAGTAATTAATTTGAAATCCAAAGTTTCATTAAGTGTTATTGAGTTCTTGCATGCTGACATTTGTAGTGCTATATTTCTTTAAAACCACAAACCATTTTTTATACTGTCGTTTGCATATTTTAACAGAAAAGACTGTGGTTCTGTTGTAAATGACCCAGTTTTCTGGATATATTTACTTGACTGTCATAAACTTATTATCCTTCTCTTCCACTTCATTGCTTTTCTGAAGTATTTTGAAATCATATTTAAAACATCGTTACAGCCTCTGAATTCTATCTAAAGTATAAATAAATTTTACCGGGTGACTGTTTTCAAAACAATACCAAGAAGCTGGTGTTATTTAGATCTGGTCTTTTATCATTGAAATATCATTAGAATTCCTATGGAAAATATGTTTTGACTGTTTAGAGGATGCTAGGGGCTGGAAGTGAGAATATATTAACACCATATGGATATGTGAATATCGATGCTTACATGAGGAAGGGCAGACTTAGCCAAAACTAGTTTGGGATTTTTGTTTGTTTGAGTTGCTGGAGGGTGGGTAAATGAGAGTAAAGACATATCCTTTTAAATTTTAATTAAATTTTTTTAAACAGTATGTCTCTTTGGAGTCAGGGAGTTTGTTACATTGATGTTTTGCAGACAGGTTTATTGGAACTGCTTAGTAGGTGATAGGTTTTTCTTTCTGTTTTTTTTTTTTTTGAGACGGATTCTTGCTCTTGTCTCTAAGGCTGGATTGTGGTGGCTCGATCTCGGCCCTTTCTGTTTTTCAATCAAAAAATAAGATTGGTCAGGCATGGTGGCTCACACTTATAATCCCAGCACTTTGGGAGGCCGAGGCGGGTGGATCACCTTAGGTCAGGAGTTCGAGACCAGCCTGGCCAACACAGTGAAACCCTATCACTACTGAAAACACGAAAGTTAGCCGGGTGTGGTGGTGCACACCTGTAATCCCAGCTACTCAGGATGCCGAGGTGGGAGAATTGCTTGAACCTGGAAAGCAGAGGTTGCAGTGAGCTGAGATTGTGCCACTGCACTTCAGGCTGGGCAACAGAGTGAGACTCAAGAAAAAGAAAAATCTCAAGAATCCACATTTCTGGCCTGTCTTAAAAATACTGGAAGATATGGCAAGAAGTAGCTAGGACTGAATAGCAGCTGCTTCACTTTGGGCCAAGTGAGCACCCCCTGACCCCAAACCCCCACCCTTAACTCTTCTTCTCCTTTGAGTGTTATCCCGCCTGGTTTAACCATCAACTCTCTAACTCCGATCCTTTTTTTATTTTTTTTTAAGATGGAATTTCACACTTGTTGGCCAGGCTGCAGTGCAATGACGTGATCTCCGGTCACTATAATCTCCGTCTCCCAGGTTCAAGTGATTGCCTCTTGAGTAGCTGGGATTACAGGTGCACACCACCACGCCCAGCTAATTTTTGTATTTTTAGTAGGGTCAGGGTTTCACCATGTTGGCCAGCTGGTCTCGAACTCCTGACCTCAGGTGATCCACCCACCTCGCCACCTATAGTGCTGGGATTACTGGTGTGAGCTACCACACCCGGCCTCTCCTCATCCTTTTAAACCGCCTCTACTGTTTTTATTCTTAACACTTAGAACCCAGTAACACTTTAATTGTCTTACATGTTCCATTTCTTGTTTCTTGACTGTCTCCCTCCAGTAGAATGTGCATTCTGCTGTAGAGCAGCACCACGTGACACAGTAGTAGACCCTCCATAAACATCTGTCGAAGGAGAGTTTGCAACTTCTTTTATGCCTTCTGCTAACTGGGATCCCAGTGGGCTTCCCTACTGCACCCTCTGAGGTTCCCCAGACCTGCCAAGCTGTTCCATCCCCGGTTTCTTGGTGCCTGCTGATTCTTGTGCCTGAAGAGCCCAGCCATTCCACTTGTTCAGACCCCAGTCTGTCCTCTGGGAGGGTCTGCTTGAGCACTGTGCCCTGTGTGAAGCTTTTCCCCGTGCCTGCAGACCAATGGGAACCTGATCCTTCATTAAGCCTGACAGGTGCGTCCACCTGGCAGTTCTTCCCTAAGACCATGAACTTCTTGAGGGAGGGAGATGTGACTTTTCATCCCTGGGACCCAGCTCCTGGCTCACCTCCCACTGGTTAGTGGGTAATGATTAAATGGTTTCCAGATGAATTCGGGTGTCTTAACTACTGTTGGTCCTGACACCATGGGCTTCTTCCGGAAAATTCCACATGTTAAGATTGCCATGTGGGACGGGCATGTTAGTGAGTTGTAAGTGCTAAGAATAAAAAGAATGACTCATGCCTGTAATCCCTGCACTTTGGGAGGACAAGGCAGATGGACCACCCCAAGTCAGGAGTTTGAGACCAGCCTGACCAACATGGCAAAACCCCGTCTCTATGAAAAATACAACAGACATGGTGGCGGGCGCCTGTAATCCGAGCTACTGGGCAGACTGAGGCAGGAGAATCTCTTGAACTTGGGAGACAGAGGTTGCAGTCACCTGAGGTTGTGCTACTGCACTCTGGCCTGGGTGACAGAGCAAGACTGTGTCTCAAATAATAATAATAATAATAATAATAATAATAAGATTGAACATGTGGAACGTGAGAGAAATGAAAAAGATTGAATTGCGTTCCAAATGGGTTTTTGAATGTATTTTCGCGCCAAGGAATACAAGATGTAAGCTTAAGAAACGATAGATGAAAGTATTGCTCTAACATTCTGGCTTCCTTTTATTAGACAAGAATGTAAATCTGTGCCTTATCTCAGGGATGGGCCACACTTAACCCTTTGTCTTATTGAGAGCACTTTTCTGCAGATGATCAAGTGAAATTTGCTGTGATGGCATGTCAAATCTTGATGTAATACACCTTCCACGAAAAAAAGTCTAACTAGATGATTGTACCTTTTAGCCATATCTACAATTAATTTGAATGTATGGTAAGCTGTTTAAAATATTCCATTAATGAAGAAGGTAAGCCTAGCTTATGGTAAATACACTACTAAGTGTTTATAGTACATTTCATATTTTACATGATTTCCTTTATAATTCTGCTTATCTTTTCATTGTAATTCCCTGAAGGACATATAAAAGAACCCCTAAAGAGAGTAATTACTGCTGTACTCTTTAACCAAGGCTTCTATTGCAGAGAGAAATCCGAGCTGCTTTTTAAAGAAGGCCGTTTTTAAATAAAAATGCAAATAAGCTACTTTGTAACCACATTAATTACCCACCTAGCCTCTTATTACCATGTTTGTATTGTTTGCAAATACTATTTACAGTCGTGTGGAAATTAACATTACTGGTCCTGAGGAAAGATTGTGTTGGGGAGGTTGTGCTTTGGAACCAATTAGGGCGAACCTTGTCTCCACTGAGACTCTGGGGAAAAGCACAGCCTTGCAATGTCAAATAATAGCATTAGCTCTGACTGCATAGGCAGAGTGCTGTAATTATATTATTGGCCCTATTTTGCTTCTGCAATGAATTTCATTGCCTGCATTGTAAAATCAGCAGGCAGCAAAGTTTCTGCTAATGATTTAATGTACTCTCTGATCATTTTGGACAAAAGTCGTGGTAAGATCCACAAGGCAATTTTATTACCCCCAACTGACTGCTGCCTGGTTTGAGCATTTTAAGTGAAGACAAAACATGATTCTGATCTCCTTGTTTCCTAGTGAATTCCTTCCCACAAAGAAGAGAAAATTACTTGTCTAATATATAATTTCAGGCATAAGGAGAAGGTGATATTGCATTGCAAATAACAGCAGTTAGTGGGAGCTGAGAGCCAGCTCTGCAGCAGACTCCTATCAGCCACTTGACCTCCATTATTCCTTATTTCTTGGTGCGTCGGCAGCACCTGTGATATCAGATCCTTCTTACCAAAAGGAAACAGAGGTTTGGAGATTTTAAGAAACTCAGCCAGGGTCAGTCAGCTGTCAAGTGGCCTTGCCGGGACCCAGATCGAGGACCATCTGACTCCAAAGCCACCTGACTGTTTCCCCAGAGTTTCTAATATGATATTATACCCAGCATTAATACAAGCATGCCTTGTGAATGATGCTGTAAATTAGTAACCTCCCACCACACCACATCAAGGATAATGGATGTGATATGATTTTTCACAATTCAGCTAATTACTCACTGAGCTGGACATTTTGTAACTTTTTTAACTGTACATCAAAATGTCTTTGAGATTAAAAATTTTTTTCATATGTTTTGAGGTCAGTTTGAATCTGAGCTTAATAAACGTTACCATGAAACATTTCTCCCATCCTTTTAGAAAATATTTATGAATAAACTGTTTTTGTGATGGAAGGCTGTGTGTTCTTCCAGCGTTTGTCCCAAGGAGAGAGAAGGGAAAGGGAAATAACACTTGAAGTCTCTACCACATGCCAAATGTTTACAGACATTATTTGATTTAATCCTTTCATAACCCTATGAAAGGGATATCACTTTCTTCACTTGCATATGAGTGTGATGGCAGTGCAATGAAGACATATTGACAAGGAGAGGAGGTGAGTGACTTGCCCGAGGCCACACTGCTGAGTCCTTGGCAGAAGCAGAATTTGAAAACAGAGCCCATAGGTTTTAATTGCTCATTGCAAACTGACAAGGTCACATTTTTCTCCTCCTTTCCTGTACTGATAGTTTTTATTTTCTTTTCTTTAATTTCTTCCATTTCCTTTCTTTTTTTACAGCAAATTTGTAGTTAGGACAAAGCAAAGGGCAGTTTTCACTCCTCTTCCCTAAAACTGGAGTTTAACTAAAAAGTGGCCACTGTCTCCTGGTAGTGGTTGGTAAGACATCCAGTCCCTGCAGGCATCAGCTGCCTCCTTGCTCCTGGCGCAGGTGCCTCTGGGGGTCTCGCCACAGCTTGTCTGGTAATGCAGCTACTTCCAGACTGATTCCCAGATCCTGCATTTTTATGCCAGAAATCCCCACCATTCAAAGAAGATCCTGGAAGCTGGATTTTTACCAGAAGAATTAGAAAAAAACCAACAAAAACAGAAGCAATACTCTCCCACCTTCCCCATGGCCCATACACATGCAAAGGAGTATTTGATATCAGTAGGAAAAAAAGTCAAGTGTTAAAGGAGGCAGACCATAGCAAGCAACGGCCTCACCCTTCCCTTCTCCCCCTCCACTCCGTCCACTCATTTGTTCCTTCAGTAAAAACTGATTGAGAATGGGCTCTGCGTCAGAATTTTCTCTGGATGTTGGCTTGCGGGGTGAACAAAGGCAACCTCTATGAAAAATTTCTGTTTTTGCTGCTCTTTTGGCTGCTTCCTATGTCATAATATTGTGCTTAAGGCTGGGCCCGGGCCTCACGCCTGTAATCCCAGCACTTTGGAAGGCCGAGGCCAGCGAATCACGAGGTCAGGAGTTCGAGAGCAGTCTGGACAACATACTGAGACCCTCTCTCTACTAAAAATACAAAAAATTAGCCTGGTTTGGTGATGTGCACCTGTAATCCCACCTTCTCGGGAGCCTGAGGCAGGATAATCCTGGGAACCTGGGAGGCGGAGGTTGCAGTGAGCCAAGATCGCGCCATTGCACTCCAGCCTGGGTGACGGGGAGACTCCATCTCAAAAAAAAAATATATGTATGTGTGTGTCTCTCTCTCTCTATATATAGATATGGTGCTTAAACTGCCACTTCTTCTGCTGTTGATTTAGGCATCGTCTAATGACTTTTGCTGTTGTGGATATGGATTTAGCTCATTTTTACCGTCTTCAATAGTTGTATCTCCTTCCTCCCATTATGTTTGTAATTTCAGATTTTGTATATTTTGTGTATGTCAGTATGTAAAATTTTATATATATGCACTCACATGCAAACATATATGTTAGGTATATATGCATGTATGTTTCTGGTTTTGCTCTGACTGCTCTAGACAGTTCCTTGCTCTGGGAGTTCTTCACTCCCTCTCTTGTAGGAAGAGGCTGCTGGTGCCCTGGTCAGTCCATCTGCCTCTTCTTTTCCCCTTTCACCTGTACCTTCTGCTACTTACACCTCTGCTTTGCCATGGTCCATAGCATTCATCTTCCCTTCTGTAGCCACAGTTCCTCCCCCGTGCATTCTCTATCGATTGACTGTAAAAGATGAGAAGCAACAGATATGTCCATCACTATGGCCATCTAGAAACTTCTCATCCAAGGGCCATCCAAGGGAAAGCCCTGTGTCATATTTCCTGCTCTGTGGATTTGGCATCGTGACTTTGTACTACCCAGTAAAGCCAGTGTTCTCATGGCTCTTCTCTTTTTATGCTCTACCAGATGCCAGCATGGTGACATGCCATTAGCTCACTAGAGGCTTAAAGGACACAGGTTCTGAATCTCTTTAGTGCTACTCACCTGGTATTTGTGAGCCTGAGTAGATGATCTTCTTTTAATCAGATGTCTGCGTCACATACACCTGACATCCTACCCCTTTCCTACAAAAATATCACATTTGTGAATGTCTTTCTTAGGCTGAGTTCCAGACTCCAAAATTCCTTCTTCTCTCTTGTCTGAATCCAGCAGCTGATGGCATTTATGTCTGTAGATTTCACTGTCAGTGAGTCATTGACAGACTAAGCAGGCTGTTGAATGGAGCGATCAGTGACATGAGGGACAACACTAATGTATGCAAGAAGAGCCATTTCATACTAAGAAAAAGATTTATGTATGGAGCCACAAAGGTAGTGGCTTCAGTAGAAATCGCTGAGGACCTGGTAGTCAATGTGCAACCTAATTTTCTTTCAAAAGCCGTAGGGTGGCAAGGGAGGAAATAAATAATGCATTTCTCTATAGCTCTTCTTTTAAGTTACTGAGTGTCGCCATGAGATTTCTAAGGCCAGACATCGATCAGCTGTAAAACGGGAAGGAGCCAATGTTTCCTGACTGTTGCCTCGGCCGCTGACCCTGATCCTCTCTGCACATAGTAGGCAGCTTAAAAATTCCTCCCCAGCCTTCTGATGTTCATGTGACTCACTGTTAAGTTATCTGGGTTTGTTTTAATTTCTCTTTGTCTGCTGACAGTTCTTTATTTTATTTTATTTTTTTGAGATGGAATCTAGCCATGTCACCCAGGCTGGAGTGCAGTGGCATGATCTTGGCTCACTGCAACCTCCGCCTCCCGGGTTCAAGCTATTCTCTTGCCTCAGCCTCCTGAGTAGCTGGGATTACAGGCGCATGCCACCACGCCTGGCTAATTTTTGTATTTTTAATAGAGACGGGGTTTCACCATGTTGGCCAGGATGGTCTTGATCTCTTGACCTCGTGATCCAACCGCCTTGGCCTCTCAAAGTGCTGGGATTACCAGCATGAGCCACTGTGCCCAGCCTTGCTGACAGTTCTTTATGTCTATAAAGGTTGTGGCATTCACTCTCACAACAATAGGAAAAGAAAGGAGGAAGGAATAAAAAAGAGAAAAAAGGAATAAAAACAAAACTTTGGTTTAGATGTCTGATTTCTCTGAGCCTCAGTTTCCTACCACGTAAAACGTGGCATGAATATCTGCCTTGGAAGGCTGTTGTGAGGACTCAGCCTGGCATTGTCCAGATGGTTGGCAGAGCATCCATTACACCATAAAGCGTCACAGAAATTTTTACTGTTGCCATTATTACTGTGCTCTTATTCTGGGACACTTGGCTTGTGAGGTGAACAAGTGAGTTTTGCTCTTCCTTGATTTTTTTTTTTTAAACAGTTAATCCACATACTGGGAGATCTGACTTCCTTGTTTAAGGCCCTAGGGAATTTTTGTTATCTGTGGAGCTGGATTAATTTCACAGTGTAGTGGCCTTTGCTGAAGGTGAGCCTGTCTGTCTATAGAAAGTGTCACCAAGTTCTGTCTCGGGCCTGTCTGCTTAATTGTATGTGCTGGATCCTGGGTGGAAGTGCTTTGCACGTGTGCATTCACGATGGGCTGTGCTGCAGTGGAAAACAGGCATTGCTCCCAAATTCACTTCATGCGGTTAAAAATTCATGTCATTTTTATTTGTGAGAGGGTATTATGGGTGCGCAGCAGACAGCAAACAGAAGAAAAGCTTTCAATTGGAAGGTAAACATTTACTTCTGCCTTTTAAATAGACACAGCAAGTCTCTTCACTCTCATGGAAGCAGTTATAAGGAACATAGAGTTAAAAAGAATATGATCGTTTCTGGTCTTTAACTACGCCCATATTAATCCACCCTGGATAGAAGGGACTGTATTATTTGGAAACATCTAAATAAAATGTTTTTGTCAAGAGGTGTTAAAATGTGCTCATTTACCTGGCAGCATATTCCTTTTCTTCTGCGATCATTGAAGTGGGGAAGGAATTTCAACTAAGAACTAAAATGTTTGTCTGTTAAGACACATATTTTTTGAGAAGACAAATGAATATAACATTACTATGCGGGGAGTGTGGAGAGGCTAAGGTCATAAGGAAAACTTATGAAGCTTACGAGAAGATTGAAAGCATGAGAAGTGATGACGAGAATGTATCAATGATTTGGGCTTGACTATTCTAAGACTGTATTGTAACATATTTAGGATTTGGGTTTGATTATTCTAAGACTATATTCTAAGTCTAAAATGTTGATAACTAAGACCTCAAATGAGAAATGTTTGACAAAGCCAAATAAATGAGTAGCAGGTTGAAAAAAATGCAAGAGAGAGTAGAGGTTAACCATTTTCCAAAACAATTTAGTCCCTTCTGGAAGAGAGTCTTACCCCAGCCATGCCTGTAGGTTGTGTTTGTGGGATTATTTCTGAGTCATTCTTAAGCTCTTCTTTACCCTTCTCCTGAGACCCCCAGTCCCCTCACTGGATATTCCTAGCTGCCTTCTTCTTCTTCTCTTCTTCCTTTTTTTCTTTTTTTTTTGACAGTCTTGCTGTGTCGCCCAGGCTGGAGTGCAGTGCCGTCATCTCGGCTCATTGTAACCTCCGCCTCCCAGGTTCAAGTGATTCTCCTCACTCAGCCTCCCGAGTAGCTGGGACTACAGGCACGTGCCACCATGCTTGGCTAATTTTTTGTGTTTTCAGTAGAGGTGGGATTTTGCCATGTTGCCCAGGCTGGTCATGAACTCCTGAGCTCCGGCAGTCCACCTGCCTCCGCCTCCCACAGTGCTCGGATTGCAGGAGTGAGCCAGCGCACCCAGCCTTCATTTTGTCTTTGATTTTCCCTCTTTACCCTCTACTCGTGATTGCCTCTTTTGTTTCCCAAACGTTTACTAGCTTCTTCCATCCTGGTCTTGCAATCTGGCTGAAAACCCGCTAAATAAGGGGACAATATTGACATGGATCCTGAGCCCCTTCCACCCCTCAAACCTGGGTGATTCCAGACCAGAAATGTCTTGGGGATTCTGTTCCATCTTCCCTTCTAGGCTGGGCTCAGATGACTGGCATGGAAGAGTCGTTGGTCCTGGTGCAACACGCCATGACCGTGAGGCCTCTGGCGGAAAGGAAGGGAGGAAGGGTGCTTCTCCCAACCCATGGCCCATGCCTCATCCTTCTGTTTTTTTCTTCCCCAGGTATGTAGCTGGTCAGGTTTCTTAAATCCAGTGGATCTGGCTTTATGCATCTTAAGCCTTAGATTGTTGGAACATCGCTAGGTTGGTCAACTTTTCAGGAATTGAAACTCAAAAAAGCTGTCTAGACCTTGGTTGTCATCGGGACATTCATTGACTTGGTTGTTGATCTGTTTGTCAGATCAGCTTTCTGTTTGGGGAACATTTTTATAAGTGCATGTATTTCAGCTTTTAACATTTTAAAAATAACATTTCATTGGGAAAGAGATTTCATTCGACTGGAGTACCGGGAAGGTACAATGAATCCATTTGTCGTCAGCAATATTTATACCCTGACTAAAATAGTGTCCTCTGTAGTATAGTGTCTCTGTAATGTGCCCCCACCATAAAAAATAACCCAACCTCTCATTATATTCATTGTTTTTTCATTGTGTGGTTTTGTTTGTTTTGTTTGTTTTGTTGTTTCTTTTTGATCCTTGAAAATGCTCCATGAAGAAAAGACATTTGTTGTGTTTACCACTTTAATTCCTGGAATAGTTCCTGGAACAGCATAGGTGAATAAATGAGCAATTATTTTGTCTTCTGCGCTATAACTGATGTTGAGAAGGTCAAAACAGAAAGTGAAAACATGTTTTAATAGTGCGGTTCCTGCACGGGCTGTCTGCCACGTACACAAGTAAAGGGAAGGGTATTAGGCCCTCTGGATTACCGTGGGAAAACAAAGCACAGTCAGCCTATCCTTGAACTGGTGTCTCAGCCTTATCCTTGAACTGGTGTCTTCAGAGAGAGGAGGCCAAGTAAATGTCATAAGGCGGGATGGTGGGGAAGAAAGAGCCCTGGTGACAGGTGAGAAGCTGCCGAGCCTGGCGGAGTTCGCTTCACCTCGCTGTGCTTCTGTTGAACTGATTGCAAAATCAAGACATCCACCTTTTCCCTGGCCATGCTGCGATGGTTTGGGGGGGCCCTAAAGAGAGAATAACTGGGGAAGTACATTTGGCAACTGCAGCACTGATTCATGTTCTGGAATGAATCAATATTAAGCAAGTTTAGTGATGGGTAGGTTCATTTGAAAGGGAAATACGTGTTTTTCTTTCTTTCTCTCTCTCTTTCTTTCTTTCTCTC
The DNA here is from genome assembly GCA_963574635.1 of Cheracebus regulus. Lineage (NCBI taxonomy): Eukaryota > Metazoa > Chordata > Mammalia > Primates > Pitheciidae > Cheracebus > Cheracebus regulus. Next base: position 5,119 of record CAUYQU010039216.1, on the reverse strand, counting down.
TCTCTCTCTTTCTTTCTTTCTCTCTCTCTCTCTTTCTTTCTTTTTTTTTTTTTTTTTGAGATGGTTTCCCTCTTGTTGCCCCAGCTGGAGTGCAATGGTGCTATCTTGGCTCACCGCAACCTCTGCCTTCCAGGTTCAAGCGATTCCCCTGTCTCAGTCTCCCAAGTAGCTGGGATTACAGGCACGTGCCACCACGCCCGGCTCATTTTGTGTTTTCAGTAGAGACAGGATTTTTCCATGTTGGTCAGGCTGGTCTCAAACACCCGACCTCAGGGGATCCGCCCACCTCGGCCTCCCAAAGTGCTGGGATTACAGGCGTAAGGCAACCGTGCCCAGCCAGGAAATATGTTTTAATGGAGAAGGAACGTTTGTGAGGTTGTATAATAAATACTTTGAGTATAATTGGATAGAAGTTTATCAAGGAAAAGGCAAAATTCTCTGTGTCTGTATGGGGAGAAAGTCTATGTGTTTTTTCTTGGCAGAAATAAAACATATTCAATAATATACTTAGGCAAACGTCTTAGTTGACAAGAAGCCTCTGTCTCTGTCTGTGAGATAAAGGCAAGATGGAGAGCTTTCAGTTAACATTCTTGCAACCACGGGTAGGGAGGTGAACTGCGGAGGAATTTATGGATAGATGACAGCATAAAACTAAATGGGGAGGGGATGGGGTAGCAGGTGAAATAATGAGGTTCAGAGTTGAAGAAGGCCTTGGGCAAGCACGTGCTAGTCATTATCCTCACTGGTGTTGTAGTGACAGGTGTTCTCCTGTCTTTCTCACAGTAGAATTACACAAAGGAGAGCTTACCTGGAAAAAGCCCTGTGCCTGGCTTTTGAGAGTGGGCCTGGGTTAACAGTGAGTGTGGAAGCATGCTGCCTTGAATTCTTTCCAATTCTGGAGAGCTGGTGGTAACAAGTGTGTACCTATAGTCTGCTTGTACATGACAGTGTGGCCTCTGACATGTCAGCCATCCCTTCAACCCTAGGGACAGGAAGGGTGAGAAGAGTGATGGGGGCAGGTGGTGAGGGCACTGTCTGCCCGGAAGCAGCACAGGTCGTACCACCTGTAGCAAGAGCGCTTCTTTGAGAGCCATAACACCTGGCTTCCTATTTGGAAGAAATAAGAATGTGAAAAGCCATTTATTACCGGCTGTGGACAGACCCTGCAGACTTTTTTTGTTTTTTTAAATGCTAATCTCTTAAAAAAAAATTTTTTTTTATATTTAATGTGTATGGACACATAGTAGGTATATATATTTGTGGGGTACATGGGATGTTTCAATACAGGCATGCAAGTGTAATAATCACATACGGAGAATAGGGTCTCCATCTCCTCAAGCATTTATCCTTTGTGTTACAAACAATCCAATTACTCTTTTAGTTATATAAAAATGTGCAATGTAAGTTATTATTGACTATAGTCACCGTGTTTTGTTGTCCGATTGTAGGTCTGTTCATTCTTTCTGACTTTTTTTTTTGACACGGAGTCTTTCTCTGTCGCCAGGCTGGAATGCGGTGGCATGATCTTGGCGCACTGCAGCTTCTGCCTCCCAGGTCAGGTGATTCTCCTGCCTCAGCCTCCTGAGTAGCTGGGACTACAGGTGCATGCCACCATGCCCAGCTAATTTTTGTATTTTTAGTAGAGATGGGGTTTCACCATGTTGGCCAGGATTGTCTCGATCTCTGGACCTCGTGATCTGCCTGCCTCAGCCTCCCAAAGTGCTGGGATTACAGGTGTGAGCCTGTAATCTATTTTTTACCACGCCCTGTCTCTATTTTTTTTTTGTACACCTTAACCATCCCCACCTCCCCATCAGCTCCCCACTGTACTTCCCAGCTTCTAACCATTCTTCTTCTCTGTATTTCTGTGAGTTCAGTTGTTTTGATTTTTAGGTCCAGGAAACACACTGTTAGACCCAGAGTGGGTGCATCCTGTTGCCATCTGAATCATGGGATTGCAGAATTGGAGAGGCAGGAAGGCTCTGAGAAATACCTGATTACACACCTGGGTGCTGGATGCGGGATTTGAGGGGAGGAGAGAAAAGATGAGCCTCGGATTGCATAGCAAGTCTGTGATGGAAGCAGAGTTAGACCTGTTGGTTTTTACGTCTTACCTCCTTGCCATTAGCTAGGTAAATTTAGACCACCACATTTTCTAAGATCAGAGAATAGAAAATTTTAAATTCAAGATTCTTGCTTTGTGGATGTTAAAAAGAAGAATCAAAAGTTATTTGGGAAATCCAATAAGTAAATAGATAATTATTAATGAATGAACCATTTTGTTTAAGATGCTGTGTTATGGCAGAAATGAACCTGGGCTTAAATCAGTCCTGACATCTAGAAGCTCAAATCTAGGAGGCAGAGGAGTTATTTATTTAAAAACTATGTGGTGAGCTCAACAGGATAAAGGACATGAAATTTATGGAACTTCAGAGCACAGAACAGTGTTTTCCAGTGATGGGAATGGAATGTGGGGGGTCATGGAAGACTTTGTGGAGGAGTTGGAAGTAGAATGATCACTGTCGAAAAAGAGATGTAAAGGTAGGTAGACAAACAAAAAATTATCATGAAACAGTAAGTTAGGACAGGAAAGCTCCATGTATCCATCTGTCAATGGGCCTTTCTGTTCATTCATACATCCTTTCATTCTTCAGTCCATACACCCATCCATGCATCCATCTATCCTCCACACAACCATTCATTCATCCATCTGCCCACCTACCCTCCACCTTTACATACATCCATCTATCCGTCCATCCACCCATCCATCCACCCATCTATTTATCCACCCATCTGTCCAGCCATCTGCCAGTCCACCCACACTTCCACTGAGCCTCTCATCCATCCATCCTTCCATCCGCCCTTCCGTTTATTCACCCTTCCATCCATCTACCCACCCACCCGTCCACCTTTCCATACATCCACACATCCATATGTTCATTCATCTGTCTATCCGTGCATCCTTCCTTCCTTCTATCCATCTATTCATCTACTCACCCACTCACCTATCCTTCACCCATCCGTCCATCCATCCAGCCATCAAAGTCTGTGATGGAAGCATCATCCACCCACTCTCACCTTCCTTCCTTCCTTCTTCCCTCCCATCACCTCTCTTCCCCTCCCCACTCCCCTGCCCTCCCCTCCCCTCCTGTTCCCTTCCTCCCTTCTTCTCTCCATTATTAACTTGCTGGTATTTTGTTTCACCATTGCATTGTGTTTATCAATAGACAATTTGTAGAAGAAGAAAAGAAATCAGGTGAAGTCTTTGTAGGATCTAAAATGTCGAGGCTAAGGAGTTTGAAACTTCTTATGTTACGTTCTATTGGAAGCCATTCCAGGGTTTTGAGGTATAGTATGATATAACAACAGCTATGCTAAATTCTTTGAAGTTATTAGCAGTGGAATATCCATCCAGAATGAAAATAAATAATTTTTGAAATGAGCCTTTCATTGAAATATACTTTATTTTCTCTTTAAAATTCCCAGCCAAAGTGTTTTAGTTGTTAAAATAAAGGAACAACCATTAGAAAGGAGGAGGAGAAGAATTAGAAGGAAAAAAAAAAAAGGTAAAAGTAAAGTACCTTGGTATTTTAGAGTTTCTAAGATTAGAAACTGTAAATATTGACCCCATGTTGGTCTTTACCTTCAAAAGATGGGAGAAAGTCTGAGAGAAGTTTCTAAGCTGATGCTGCTCTATTACCTGGAGTAGGACTGAGAAACTGTCTGTAAATATGACCTTCGGTGTTTCTGTCAAAAATTTAGAATTTCATTCTATTCTTTTTTTTTTTTTTTGAGAAAGAGTATTGCTCTTGTCGCCCAGGCTGGAGTGCAATGGTACAATCTTGACTCATTGCAACCTCCGCCTCCTGGGTTCAAGTGATTCTCTTGCCTCAGCCTCCCGAGTAGCTGGAATTACAGGTGCCCACCACCACACCTGGCTAATTTTTTTAATTTTTAGTAGAGACGGGGTTTCGCCATGTTGGCCAGGCTGGTCTCGAACTCCTGACCTCGTGATCCGCCCACCTCAGCCTCCTGAAGTGCTGGGTTTACAGGTGTGAGCCATCGTGCCTGGCTCTAATTCTATTCTTAATTCTGGTTTAAGACTGAAGGGGTTTTTGGTGAATACTTTATGTAGATACAATTAATAGTTATGGGAATCATTACTGATTACCTCCAGGGTTCAGATTGTTGGGCCGAGTGTCTTCTTTCACCTTCAGAACGACCTTTTGACTATAGTATTAATTATTAATGTATTAAAATTTAGATTATTCAGACAACTGCAATATTTAAGGAATGTGTCCAAGGTCACACAACTAAAAAAAAGGGGGCAAAATAGGGTTTCAGACCCTTTTCATCTTTTCTGACCCTTTTCATCTTTAAATGAAGATAATGGTAATAGTTAATGATATCTTTCTCTTACTGAGAATTGAATGTTTTATGTGAATTAAAAAGTTTAAACTGCATAGTGTTCCATCAAGATAGATTCCTTGTTATCCTTGTTTTTCCGATGAGGGAGACTGAGGCATACAAAGACTGAGTAATTTTCCCAGGGCCAGACGGCTAAGAAAAGGGAGAATTGGGATTAATTCTACTGGTAACACCTATTGCTCATTTGTACCAGTTAACACTATTTTATGAGCATTTTCCCACTTTCTTAAAATATGATGCTCTTAATTACCCATTTGAACCTACTCTATCCCAGGGACATGGCATAATTTATTTAGAGTTTTCTTTTTGTTACGTATTTATGTTGTTTTCTCGTTTTTAAATAATGTGCTTTGATAACGATTCTTCTACATACATTGTTACATATCCGATTATTTCTATACCATAGAATCTTAAAAAATATTTGATTTGAATGTATACATGTTTTACATCCCTGATATATATTGCCAATTATTTACCAGAATTGGACCAAGTAGTTTTTCTACCAACATTATTTAAGAGGGCTTTTCTTATTACATCTTTGTCTCTTTGTCAATGCTAAGTATTACCTCTCTTACTTTTTTTTTTGGTAATCTTGGTTACTTTGTAAGGATAAAAGTAGCTTCTTGTTTTATTTTTCACTCCTTTAATTGAGAAGCAGAGCTATATATATATATATATATATATATTTATT
>CAUYQU010039215.1:0-19052 GCA_963574635.1 Cheracebus regulus | reverse complement strand
AGGATATCCAGGACTTGAACTCAGACCTAGAACAAGTAAACTTAACAAATATTTACAGAGCTCTCCACCCCAAATCCACAAAACATACATTTTTCTCAGTATCACATTACACCTACTTTAAAAGTGACCACATAATTGGAAGTAAATCACTCCTCAGGAATTGCATAGCATCTCACAAGTTTAAATAAAATATTGGTTGGCTGCTTATTTGTTATTTTCATCCCCTATTCCTTCCTGTCTCCATTGTTAAACACAATTATTGGCATAAAAGAGGTTTTTAATACCCATTTTTAGACTGCATTCTAGCCTGGGCTATAAAATAAGAATCCCGTTCTCTCTCCCTCTTTCTCTTCCTTTTTCTTTCCCTCTTTCATTCTTTTTTTCCCCCTTCTTTTGCTCTTTCTTTCTCCTTTTCTCTCTTTTTCTTTCTTTCAAAAAAAAAAAAAAGAAAATATGCTCAACATCACTAATCATCAGAGAAATTCAAATCAAAAGGTAATGAGATACCATCTCACACCAATCAGAATAGTATTAAAAAGTCAAAAAATAACATGCTGGTAAGATTACAGAGAAAAGGGAACACTTATACACTGCTGGTGAGAATGTAAATAAATTCAACCACTATGGAAAGCAGTTTGGGGATTTCTCAATGAACTTAAGACAGAACTACCATTTGACCCAACAATCCCATTATTAGGTGTATCTCCAAAAGAAAAAAACATGATTCTACCAAAAAGACACATGCACTGACATGGTAACCACAGTACTATTCACAATAGCAAAGACAGGGAATCAACCTAGGTGCCCATCAGCAGTGGACTGGTTAAAGGAAATGTGGTACATGTATACCATGGAATACTATGCAGCCATAAATGGGATGAAACCAGGTCTTTTGCAGCAAAATGAATGGAGCTGGAGGCCATTATCCTAAATGAATTAATGTAGGAACAGAAAACCAAATACTGTATGTTCTCACTTATAAGAAGAAACTCAGCATTGGGTACTCATGGCCATAAAGATGGCAATGATAGAAACTGGGAACTACTAGAGGTAGGAGGAAGGTGAGCAAGGGTTGAAAAAGTAACTAAGGTACTGTGCTCAGAACCTGGATGATAGGAGCATTCGTAACACAAACCTCAGCATCTGTTAGTAACCCAGGTAACAAATCTGCCCATGTACCCCTGAATGTAAAATAAAATTTGAAAAAAAAAAAAGGAGATGGTCAACCAGTATCTGAAAAAAACAAAAGCTCAACATCACTAATCATCAGGGAAATGCAATCAAAACTATAATGAAATGTTATCTCACCACAGTTGGAATTGCTACTATCAAAAAGACAAAAATAAATTCTGATGAGGATGGGGAGAAAGGGGAATGCTTGCACGCTGCTGGTGAGACTATAAATTTGTACACCCATTGTAGATAACAGTATGGAGTTTCCTCAAAATCTAAAAATAGAACTACCATATGATCCAGCAATCCCACTACTGAATATGTATCCAAAAGAAAGGAAGTTAGTATTTCAACAAGATATCTGCACGCACATGATTGTTGCACCACTATTCACAATAGCTAAAATATGGAATCAACCTATGTTACATCAACAGATGAATGAATACAGAATATTCTACAATGAAATATTATTCAGCCATACAAATAATAAAATCCTGTCACTTGCAACAACATGGATGTCACTAGAGGTCCTTCCATTAAGTGAAATAAATCAGGCACAGAAAGAACGGAAAACATTGCATGCTCTTACTTACATGTGGGGACTATGAAAATGGATATCATGGAAGGAGAAAGTAGAATGGTGGTCACCAGACGCTGGGAAGGGGAGGAGAAACGGATAAAGAGAGGTTGGTTAAGGTTACAAAATTTAGTTAGATAGAAAAAATATATTCTAATATTTGACAGTACAATATGGACATTGTAGTTAATAATAATTTATTGTATATTTCAAAATAGCTGGGAGAGAAGAATTGTAATGCTTCCCACATAAAGAAAAGATAAATGTTTGAAATAATTGATATCCCAATTATTCTGATTTGATGGCTACATGTTTTATACATGTATCGAAATACCACATGTACCACCAAAATATGTACAACTATGTTAAATCAATAAAAATCCAAAAAAGGAAAGATTCATCATCACAAAAAAGGAAAAACAATTAACTTTGAATATGTTTTATTTATGTTCAATGTTATCTAGTTATCCCCCTCTCCAAAGAAAAAGAAAGAGTTAGAGGCAAACAAGGGCAAGACTCATGTATTTGTAATTCAGTGCATCAAAACAGTTTACATGAAAAATCTGCTTACTGTTAATCTAAGCAACAAAAGTTACCCTTCAGCCTTCAATTAATGTAAAAAATAAATCTGTGTTTGAATGCCTTCGAATGGATTACAAATCATGCTACATTTTCTCATTAAAATGTGGATTTGGGGCATTACATACCAGAAAGCAAAAAGCCCCATATTATCATATGCTACTAGGAAAAAAGTTCCCCAATTCACAAAACCTCTTCTAAGATCAAGTTTACGTTCAGGAAACCTGAAAGGACTTAAGAGTCTGTGCCTTCATTTTTCATCCTTCAGAGTAACATAGGATTTTCTTCTGAATGGTGAAGGACTTGCCTACTCCCTAGTTGTTATGCTTAAAGAACAATAAAACAGACACACACAAAAATAAGAAAAACACTGTGTGAAAGAATTTAATATTTCAGAAAGTATCACGGTAGTTGATACTTTGATGGACTATGCCACGTGTATTTTAACGATGACTACTGTTCTCACTTTGAATTACCTTGAGTTACCTTTGAATTACCTGAAGGCTCAGAGCCTTCGGATCTCACTCAGATCCTAAATAGTAAAGAAAACAGAGCCTCGTTTCTTCTTCTGCAAAAGGAAAGTATTTTTGACACACTTGGGGTTCAGCGCTCAACCTACCACACCTTCTCAAGCCCCTGCCTCCCTGCTCATGAGTTACCTGTAAAGAACTTTAACTCATGGCCCCATGCCTTGTTCAACCTGATCCATACAGGACATTTTACTTTCTCTGCTCTCCACTCCTATCCCATTTATTCCCAGAAACTTGTATTGGAGTACAGAGTTTCCAGTAATTAGTTGTAGATGCTATAAGTAGAAAACATGTGAGATCTGGGGCTGAGGGTGAAACTACTGGTAGCCATAACAACATATTTGCAAGTCTAGAAGAGAAAGTCAGAGGAAAGGGGAGGGATAGCCAGGGTGGGAGGGGAGGGAGCGGGGCGGAAGGGAGGTAGAGAGTCATGCAAATCTTAGAAACCCAAGAATCCAGTGCAAACCAAGAGAGCCGCAGGGAGACACATGGGTACCCAAAGGCGTTTTTGTGGCATTTCAGTACATTGTAAAACCTAGCTATACTTCTCTTCTTTCGGTGAAAAACTCCTTTCTCCTTGTAATAAATTTCCCTTGACTTAATCTAGCTTAAGTAAGTCAGGTCTCTCACTATTGAATGATCCCAAATTAGGGCAGGATAAAAAAATATCTGCTAAACACATAGTTGTGAAACCTAAATGAAATAATGCTTGGTAAAAGATAAAGTACTGTTAAAAATGTTACTAAATATTTTTCTTCTTAATGTTATAGTATAGTTTCATTTTCCTTCTGTCACCTCATCTTAAAACTAGAGTGATGGATTTCTACTGCCATTATGCCTATTATAATTAATTGATCTTACATATCAAAAAGGAGAGGATGTATATGCTCTAAATGATATTACCTTTCTTTAAAAAAAAAGTGTGTGAATTGTAAATAATACAAGCACAAAGACATACATACACACACATTTTCTTTTAATCCAGATTATGGCTGGAGTACCTAGGTTGGGGCATCTTACCTAAGTTAATGTTGTAAAATCAGAATACTGAAATACTTAATAGGTCATTTATATGCTTTTCTCTTTCTGTTAAGCAAAGCTTCACATAACTTAGCAAAGAAAACTATACAGTTTCAAGAATATAAGAATTCTACAATTTCATTTGTAAGGGTCTCCAGGGAAGATGAGGTCATAATATATCTCAATATTCTTATATCTGATCAACATTTCTCATCTATGTTTAAAATACTTTTACTTTTGGCTGGTGTGGTGGCTCATGCCTGTAATCCCAGCCCTTTTGGAGGCCAAAGCAGGCAGATCGCCTGAGGTCAGGAGTTCAAGACCAGCCTGGCCAACATGGCAAAACCCCGTCTCTATTAAAAAATACAAAAATTAACCTGGTGTGACGGTGGGCGCTTGTAATCCCAGCAACTCAGAAAGCTAAGGCAGGGAGAATTGCTTGAACTCGGGAGGTGAGGGTTGCAGTGAGCTGAGATCCTGCCACTGCACACTAGCCTGGGTGATAGGGAGAATCTCCATCTCAAAAATAAATAAATAAAACAAAATACTTTTATTTTTATTGTAATAGATGCATCCAGATAATGCCTAAATTTTCAGTCATTCGTAATGACTTGAGGGTAAATGGTTTGAGGGTAAATCAGTAATAGTAACCAGGAAAGAGTTAAAATTCAGATCTTAATGTAGGGTTTATAAATCATGTTCTCTCTTCTTCCTCGTTCTTTTTTTCTTCTCTCTACCTTTCTCTTGTCTTTTTCTATTAGAGCCCTTCACTCTTTATTCTATCTGTCCAAATAACTCAAGTCCTTTATAATTCTCATTCACCACTTCTGTGTTCATTTTTATGGACTGTAGCTCTGAACCAAATCATTAGCTTATCCAAATCTGTCTGCCTGTCTTAAGCTCAAGGCCAGAGCATTCCTTCATGTTAGGTCATAAGCAGAGAAAGGAAAACAGATGTGCTCATGAAAGGTAAACTACAACACAATTCACAATACAAGGGGTCAGGAGGTAGAGTGCATACATTCCAAAAAAAGAAGATAAACTTCCCTTTAATGGAACCTAGAAGAAATATGTAGAAGAAGGAAGATACATAGATGCTCCAGACCCATAGCTAAACCCTTGGGATGATGAATGAACTTGAATGGAGATCTTAGAAGGTGTCAGGATGTTTAAGACCTGCGCTGTTTAGGACCCTGCCCAGCATAGGAAAGGTGTCTCATACGTCTGTGTTGGTTAAGAGAAATCTTAAATACTTTCTCTCATTTTCTAAACATAATAAACATGCTCATTTGAAATTCTATCTCTAATCAGTCTAGAATTTACAGCTTTTGGGCCTTTCTCTCTGGACTATAATTTTTGCTGTCTTTCACTTGTGGTGGCTTATTGCCTTTGTTGTTTAAGCGAGCTTTACTGTGACGATATTTTGAGGCCCTTCTCTACAGAGAAAATTTACATTTACCTCTGCTAGGTACCTTGGGCACCAACAAGCATGACCCTTTAAAATGGTGCTTTGCTTTAGTGTTTGGGGAGACATACTAGAAAATCCCAGACAATGAATCCAGACTTGTGGTTAAGAATTCACAAAGGAAACCTCTCTGCTTCTTTTCCATTGCACCCAGTTATCAAGCTCGCTGCTGCCTTCAAGTCTCGGTACCAGCCATTTCTGCTGTGTTAGATCTTTACGTTTGGTCTTTCTTATCCTTGACAGTTTAGCTCAAATGCCGCCTCTTCAAAGCACTGTTTCTTCACCACCTGATTGAACTTAGTTCTCCACTGCCCTCACTCTATGGAGCCCACTGAGTAGGCACTCAAAAAATATATGTTTAATTGATTAATTAAACCAAATATATAAAATTTCTCTCTGTGATCACATCTCTCAAAAACAGATAAAAGAATTTTCGCCAAATGCAGAAACTATGTTAGAGATGACGAGTCAACGTTTACAGAATGTGACACAGCAAAACGAACCGTGTTGAGTCATGTTGCCAACGTTTTCACTTAATTTCACCTTCATTTGTTATCCAGGATTAACTCTCAGCATCTCTATCACTAGACGTATTAGAAGCCTATTTCTTATCAAAGTTAAGAATGAAAACAGAGACAGCTCATCTAACTCTGTAACAAAATGTCTCGTACTCCCTCTCAGAGTCACACCTAGGCATATGGATAAATTGGACTAGCTAGTAATTTTATGCACATCTAAACCACTATCTCCAAAATATCCATCCAACAATTATTTATTACAAAGAGAGAAAGTGCCTTTTTATATTTCTTTCACTGTATTTAAGATAACTAAGATAATCCCATGCACTGCATTTAATGTAATATTCTAACTTAATTTGGAATATTTTCTCTTGTAATTTTCCTTGCAATAGTTTATACACATGAATATAGAAGTAACTTATAAGAATACCTTACAAAGTTCTGTTCAAAGTAACATTAAAAGCTTTTTTTTGTCTTTTATGTTAGCAAAATATTGTTACCTTCTCAGTAGTTTTTCTCTTTTTTTAGCTTCTTTTGCTATTTTCTAAATTAGAAAATACCTTGGCAGGTATATTAGAGCATTTGAAGTTTAGGGGGAAAATTTTCAGTTCTCACTAAATAGCACTATCACACCCGTTTTTCAATTTCAGCTCTAACTGCTGACTTCAGGCAGCTGTCAACTGGCTGTTCTCAGAGTGATTGTCACCTGTTGGAAAAATTCTCAACAGAGAGCCATCACCGGTGGCAAGGAATGCTTTGTTTTGTTTTAATTTTTACTCCAAAGTGCACTTCAATTTGGCAGAAGCCAAACTATAAAAGAAGCCGGCTACAAAGGGAGTCGTATGCAGAAACTTTAATTAAATGGCACCATGTCTTCAATGGCTGTCATCGTTTCAGAGTTCCTTATACATGGATGCACCAAATGTCCTCCTACTTGTCCCTGAACCATCGGCTCCTTCTCCTTGCCCTTTTCCAACCATAATGGTCCATGGATTTCCATCCTAGCCTGACAGCCCCCGAATGTTTGACTTTCTCGAGAATCTAAACAATGCAATCAGTTATTGTTTACTGTTTCCCAACAGCAATGAAAATACTAAAGCTTCAGTGATCAGTACAACTGGCACCAACTTATATTTCCTTACTTAATGGCTGGTAGATTTTGAGGTTGGCTCTAGTGGCATGGAAAGTAATGGAAATAAAAATGGACCAAGGAGAAACATCTATTCCAAAGAAAGGAAGAGAAAGGATTGTATTAAGAAACCAAGTGAAAATGTATGTGAACCCCTCTGTCCCTCGACCTGCACCTTCCTCCAGCTATCTGGCTCCTTTATTGAGTGAATACCATGTGCCAGGCATTATGCTTTATCCAAATTAGAGTATTTTAAATACAATGCTATAAATTAGATATTTTTAGTCCCATTTTAAGAATGAGGAAATCAATGTTAAGAGAGGTTCTTTCTCAAAATATCACATCTAACAGGTCTTCAAGTCCTGGAATATTAGCTAAAAAGTAAGATATCTAAGAATGGGAAAATGAACACTGTATATTCTGATCCAACAGTCTGTGATCTTAACATGACTGAGGTAGACATGATAAAAATCAAAGTCATAATTAGTTCAGGGGAAATGGTAAGACCTACTTGTCTTATAAAAATATATATAACCAGTGGTGTCTGAAATTTTGAAATAAAGTATAATAGAAAGCAGTTTTTCTTAAAGTAAATTAAGAATTGGGAGTGAGAAATAATAACAGTAACAAACATTTATTGAGTGCTACCATGCACCAGATACTTTTGAAAACATAGCTCCAAGAGTCATTTCATTGTAATTCTTACAACGACTATGTAATTGTCTTATTATTTTACTTATGTAAAGATTATGAAAACTGAGCTCTAATAAGATTAAATAACCTTCCCAAGGTCAGAGTTGCTAAGTGTCTGAACCAGGACTCAACTCAGAACTGTATGCCTCTAGACTCTGTGCTTCAAACAACAAGGCTAAACTACTTCTAGAAGGGAACTGATGATAGGTGATCAAGTATAGGTGATCAAGTCATCATCTACCTTGCTGGAATTCAGCTCTGCAGAAGAGGATTCCCCAAGATAAAGTGAACAACTAAGCATCTGATAAAAATAATAAAAAATATATATATATATATAAACTTTATGAGGCAGTACTAACACTGTAGGTAAGTGCTTTACCTGGATTATCTTATTTGTTGCTCACAATAACCGAAGGGATAGGTATTAATATTATCTTTATTTCAAAGTTGATGAAACTGAGACTTAGGGAAATTTGGTATTTTGCAGGACTTAAAACCTAGACCCTAGTAACCATACGGTCTTAACCACGATATACTCCTTCAAGTCATATATCTATATCTATGGGCTGAGAGCTCTAATTCCATCTTTTGTAGTACAGACTTTGTAGTACTCTACTACAGTAAAATCTTTTGCTCCTACATCTGGACCAGTGTCTTGCATGTTGAGTGGTGGAGGAGTATCCTCCAGCTCCTCCTAGTGGCTAGAATGGCCACTAACATTTACCAAAGAGTATTGTGAATCATTGCAAACCAGCAACCACCAGCTTACCGGTTTGTCCAAAGGCCTGATAGGCATTAAACATCTGCAATCAAATTCATCCTAAGCCTCGGAGGCCTCATTAAATATCTGACATCTGGTATACACCAGGGTACTTTAGCAACTGGGGAAGAGCAACATGCAGTTTAAAATGATAAAATTACCCCCAAATTAGTTCAGCAGATGCAGAGTGGAGACACCAGGAGTTTTGTTTTTCCGTTTCTTCCTTGCATTCCACAACAATAAATATCCATGCTTGTTATCTCAGTCAATTACACAGTTCTTTAGCAGAAAGGAAACTCCATTTTCCTTTCATTTCTGACACACAGCATTTAGATGCATCCCCTCTAATGGCCTGCTTCCTTGTGTCTTAAAAATGGAGTGCTACTGCATCCAGCTAGTAATTCAAAACTGAAAGCTGTTCCATCCTCCAACACTTATTCTTTTTAGGGTTAATTTTTAAATCATACCCTAATTACAGGAATTTACAGTCTTTAAAAAAGTAGCTATTTTCAGACCTATTTACTAGACCACAATCTGAAACATCAGTCAAAAACAGCTTGAACTGATTGCATCCTTCTCTGGAACAGAACATCTAGCAGTAGAACATCCAATTGTAGCTGGTCCATCTGCCCTATAATTAAGGTTGCATTGCATCCCTACTCCAATCTTATTTCTGCGGGAGAACAGCTAAGATCCCTTAGATAAGATGTCAGAATATGTGCTACATGCATCCAATTTGTTGGTTAACATTATCAGAGCCAATTCTGTGTTGAATTTAAATCACCAAAAATGTTGGTGATATGGCAACATATATTCACAAAAGTTTTAGTAAAGTCAGTAATGACTGCCTTGCTCTCTGAGGCACCACTTGAGAATCCTCTTCATAAGACCCAGTCAAAGCTCAGTGAGGGAAACATATTGCTGTTAAATGAATAAAAGACTTATTATGTTCTTCAACTCAATATTGCACACTTAAAAGCCATAAAAAGCAGCTTTTTGAATCAAAGAAAATTTTTAAGCATAAATTCATTTTTTTGCGATTATTCATATGAACAGATGAGGTAATGTACATTTTAAAGACAAGATATCGACTTTAGGAATCAAGTGGATCAAGGATAAGAACAGTGTGACTCAAAGAACTCAATGCCTCCTTTCAGATTAAAGTGAGAAACTCTAAAAATGAGAAGAATATGAAGGGAAAATCTTGATTTTTTTTTTCCTTTCTAAAGCAAGTTTCATGTAAACAAAATCAGCAAGTGTTTTCAGAGGCTGGTATGTTTATGGTATGCAACCATATCTTGCTAATATAGCTTTATGTGTTTTTTCTTCAAAATTAAACAAATTAAACAGACCCAAAGAATTCCTTAAAGCCCAAACCAAAGAATACAATAGCAGACTAACAAAGATCTGCAGAGAACCTACTATATGCAAAGCACTGTTTTGTCGTGAGCTGCATAGTGATATATGTAGTGGAAATACATATTTGGCACAGACTGCTTGTCCCTAATGTATACGTTAAAAAATTATTTTCTGTAAAACGTGATCACTTCTGCTGTTCCTTAGCTGACAGCCCCATGCCATCACAAAGCCTTCCAGCCTTAACATCTAGAGTCCATTTTTGAGGCAGCACAGTGCTACCAAGGAGAGACAGATAAAAGGGATGGATCCCAATTCAGCATGCTAGGCGCACAATTCCCCCCTCCTCAGATTTTGTGAAATCACTTCAAAAACCTTCACATATAATACTTTGATCAATTAGTCTTTCCATTTAGCTCTCTCTCTTGAGAAATGTTTTAAGAATCTAGTCCCATCCAAATGTTCTTTGTTTTCTTTCAAACACAGAACCTGTGAATGAGTGTGATTTTAAGTCAATAGAGACATACATAATTTATAAGGTGATTTAAAAAAAATAATTATGCATTTCCAAACACAGTTGTTAAGGTTACAGCAAGTAATAAAAATGCAGAGAGCACCTTACATTAGAAACAGGCTTTGGGAACCCCCTACTGGCTTAGCCAGAGGAAAACGACCCCACTAGTTCACTTAGCAACAGCTGTGGGATCCAGATTACAAATTCCTCCCAAGGCAATATGAATATGAGCTTGAAATATTCATCTCTCTTCCCAATACAAACTTGCTGATGCATTGCAGCCTCAATATTTCTATAAACCAAAACACCCCACCCTCAGAGCAGAGCTAGCTGATTGCTAGATTCTTAGGACATAAAGTGTACAATGCTCAGAAGGCAAATGTGAAAAGATTTTCCTTTGGAATCTCAAAATCAGTTGGCAGTTGGTAGCAAGACCAAACACAGAGATAAAATCAAAGATCTTATCACTATTTTTGGTTTTTGAATCTCAAAACGTAAAGATATTTGTGGTGGGATTAATAGTTTTCAGCGGGGAGCCATCTCCAGCAAAATGCAGGCACATTATCACATAATTTAGAGAATATCTTAAGTGTTTTTTTAAATAAACAGCACTATGGAATTGGATGAAAACACACAGACTATATATAAGCCAAATTCACGGTAACTGGAAAATGTCAAATATGGGTGAATGTAAAACTCTGAACAGAAGCAGGAAATCTCCCTGACTCCCTTGTGGGCAGGAACTGGAGTCCATGGGCGCTGGACCTAGCTGGGTGCTTCAGTGCCAGCAAGGATGAACTCCACTGGCTGGAACTCACTCCACTCTACCCCTCACAAGATGGGGAGCACAGGTGAGCAGGTGCAGGATCCAGGGCAAGCACTTTTGGGTGCCAGCAGGAATTAATTCCATATTGACACTATGGCAGCCTCTAGGGGGATGCCTGCAACCCTTGAAGCCCCAGAAGGAGTGTTACAATCAGTGTTCTTTTAGCTTGTCATCTGCAGATGGCTTAAGTGTTAACAGCTCAGTGGAGGGTCAGTGTGACAGCCTTTTGCACCTGCACTCAAGTTCTTGTCCAGTGTCCAAGAGGAATGATGTTGCAGGAACAAATTGGAGATGGTAAATGTGGGGAGTTTTTGTTGCTGATGAAAGTGGCTCTCAGCAGGAATGGGAGATGAAAAGGGGATGGAGTGGGGAGGTAATCTTCTCCTGGAATCCAGCCTTACCCAGAGGGACTACTCTCCAAAGCTACACTGTCAAGCTGTCCTTCTAATGTCAAGCCACTTCTCTCTGACATCCAGCTATGGTTGGATGTCTCTGATAATCTTTTGCCTACCCTCTCCTCCTCTTTCTGCCGGCAGAGCCTGGGGTTTTTAATGGGCACAGGATGTGGGGCAGGGGTGGTTTGGAAAAGTTATTATTGGAGTGGGAAAACAGGGATGTATGTTCTCATTTTGAGCCACGGTTCTAGAGTTGATGGTGGGGTCGTCACTGGGGACCCTCTCCCTTCTGCCCAGAACTTCCCTGCCTCCTGTCCCTATTAGAACTACTGGCCTCACCTGAGATTATGATGAAAGTGAAGTGTGAGTTTAATAATAGTCCAGATTTTTATTCTAATTTCAGTTCAAGTATTCGTTATAATCTATTTTCCTGATATTCCACTGAGTATCAGAAACACAAGGATGAAAGACAAATGTCCTGCCCTTAGGACATAGTCTAACGGGAGACCCCCATAGTCTAATGGGAAAGACATATTAGGTTGGTGCAAAAGTAATTGTGAAAAGTAAAATTGATTACTTTTGTGCCAACACATGTAAATATGCAACCACCCAAAGCATAATTTATGCCACAATGGTATCTAGGTATCTTGCATCATAAGTGCTCAGTAGATGATAATGAATTCTTACATTAGAAAGAGACATTTTTTAAGTTACAGATATGCTAAGTAAATAATTTCAACTCAGAGAAACTTTCCCAAGAAAGCAGCTTTACTCAAAAGATGAATACTGCAATAATATTTATAATAGTGGGCCATTTAAAACTATGCAAACGTACAACAGGAGATTGATAATAAATTATTGTATGTCTAAATTATTGAATTTATAATGGCTATTAAAATCAATATTTAGTACAAAAATCTCTTCTTTAATATCAAATGAAAGAAGCAAGATACACAGTTTTATGTAGTATTATTATAACATGTATTTGCATACAAAAAATGTAGGTAACTTATGCCAAATACTAATAATAGTTATAACTATATAATAGACCTATAAATATTTTTTCTTTTTGGTAATTTTTTTAAATTTTTACTTTAAGTTTCAGGATGCATGTGCAAAATGTACAGGTTTGTTCATAGATATACATGTGCCATGGTGATTTGCTGCACCCACTGACCCAACCTCTAAGTTCTCTCCCCTTGCCCCCAACCCACAAACAGGCCCTGCAGTGTGTTGTTCCCCTCTCTGTGTACATGTGTGCTCATTGTTCAACTCCCACTTGTGAGTGAGACATGCGGTATTTGATTTTCTGTTCCTGTGTTAGTTTGCTGAGGGTGATGGCTTCCAGCTTCATCCATATCCCTGCAAAGGATATGATCTCATTCATTTTTGTGGCTTCGCAGTATTCCATAGTGTATATATACCACATTTTCTTTATCCAGTCTATCATTGAGCATTTCGGTTGGTTCTATGTCTTTGCTATTGTAAACAGTACTCCAATAAACATATGTGTTCATGTGTCTTCATAGTAGAATGATTTATATTCCTTTGAGTATATACTCAGTAATGAGATTGCTGAGTCAAATCATATTTTTGGTTCTAAATCCTTGAGGAATCACCATACCATTTTCCATAAGAGTTAAACTAATTTACACTCTCACCTACAGAGTAAAAGCATTCCTATTTCTCCACAACCTCACCAGCATCTATTGTTTCTTGACTTTTTAATAATCACCATTCTGACTGACATGAGATGGTACCTTGTGGTTTTGATTTGCATTTCTCTAATAATCAGTGATGTTGAGATTTTTTTCATGTTTGTTGGCCACATAAATGTCTTACTTTGAGAAGTATCTGTTTATATCCTTTTCCCACTTTTTCATGGGGTTGTTTTTTCCTTGTAAATTTGTTGAAGTTCCTTATAAATTCTGGATATTCGAACTTTGACAGGTGGATAGATTGCAAAAATTTTCTTCCATTCTGTAAGTTGCCTGTTCTCTCTGATGATATTTTATTTTGCTGTGCAGAAGCTCTTTAGTTTAATTAGATCATGAAGTCTTTGTCCGTACCTATGTCCTGAATGGTATTGCCTAGATTTTCTTCTAGGGTTTTTATAATTCTGGGTTTTACATTTAAGGGTTAATTTTTGTATAAGGTATAAAAGGGGGCCCAGTTTCAGTTTTATTGCCTAGATCTTTTTCTAGGGTTTTTATATTTCTGGGTTTTTATTTAAGGGTTAATTTTTATAAAAGGCATAAAAGGGGGTCCAGTTTCAGTTTTATTGCCTAGATCTTCTTTTAGGGTTTTTATAATTCTGGGATTTACATTTAAGGGTTAATTTTTGTACAAGGTATAAAAGAAGGTCCAGTTTCAGTTTTATTGCCTAGATTTTCTTCTAGGGTTTTTATAATTCTGGGTTTTACATTTAAGGGCTAATTTTTGTATAAGGTATAAAACGGGGTCCAGTTTCAGTTTTATTGCCTAGATTTTCTTCTAGAGTCTTTATAATTTGGGGTTTTACATTTAAGGGTTAATTTTTGTATAAGGTATAAAAGTGGGTTCAGTTTCACTTTTATTGCCTAGATCTCCTTCTAGGGTTTTTATAATTCTGGGTTTTACATTTAAGGGTTAATTTTTGTATAAGGTATAAGAGGAGGTCTAGTTTCAGTTTCATTGCCTAGATTTTCATCTGGGGTTTTTATAATTCTGGGTTTTACATTTAAGGGTTAATTTTTGTATAAGGTATAAAAGTGGGTCCAGTTTCAGTTTTATTGCCTAGATTTTCTTCTAGTGTTTTTATAATTCAGGGTTTTATATTTAAGGATTAATTTTTGTATAAGTTATAAAAGGGGGTCCACTTTAAGTTTTATTGCCTATATTTGCTTCTAGGGTTTTTATAATTCTGGGTTTTACATTTAAGGGTTAATTTTTATTTAAGATATAAAATGCGGTCCAGTTTCAGTTTTATTGCGTAGATTTTCTTCTAGGGTTTTTAAAATTCTGGGTTTTACATTTTAGGATTAATTTTTGTATAAGGTGTAAAAAGTGGTCCAGATTCAGTTTTACGGCCTTGATTTTCTTCTAGGGTTTTTATAATTCTAGCTTTTACATTTAAGGGTTAGTTTTTGTATAAGGTATAGAAGGGGGTCCACATTCAGTTTTATTGCCTATATTTTCTTCTAGTGTTTTTATAATTCTGGATTTTATATTTATGGGTTAATTTTTGTATAAATTATAAAAGGGGTCCCAGTTTCAGTTTTATTGCCTAGATTTACTTCTAGACTTTCTATAATTCTGT
The DNA here is from genome assembly GCA_963574635.1 of Cheracebus regulus. NCBI lineage: Eukaryota > Metazoa > Chordata > Mammalia > Primates > Pitheciidae > Cheracebus > Cheracebus regulus. The sequence continues at coordinate 4,219 of CAUYQU010039215.1, read as the reverse complement.
GTTTTACATTTAAGTGTTCATTTTTTTTTAATATATAAAATGGAGTCCAGTTTCAGTTTTATTGCGTAGATTTTCTTCTAGGCTTTTTATAATTCTGGGTTTTACATTTAAGGGTTAATTTTTCTATAAGATATAAAAGTAGGTCCAGTTTCGGTTTTATTACCTAGATTTTCTTCTAGTGTTTTTATAATTTTGGATTTAATGTTTAAGGGTTAATTTTTGTTTAAATTATAAAAGGGGTCCCAGTTTCAGTTTTATTATCTATATTTTCTTCTACAATTTTTATAATTCCGGGTTTTACACTTAAGGATTAATTTATGTATAAGTTATAAAATGGAGTCCAGTTTCAGTTTTATTGCCTAGATCTTCTTCTATGATTTTTATAATTCTGGGTTTTACATTTAAGGGTTAATTGTTCTATAAGGTACAAAAGGGGGTCCAGTTTCAGTTTTATTCCCTAGATTTTTTTCTAGGGTTTCTATAATTCTGGGTTTTAGATTTAAGTGATAATTTTGTATAAGGCATAAAAGGGGGTCTAGTTTCAGTTAGATTGCCTAGATTTTCTTCTAGAGTTTTTATAATTGTGGGTTTTACAATTAAGGGTTAATTTTTGTATAACGTATAAAATGGGGTCCAGGTTCAGTTTTATTGCCTATATTTTCTTCTAGGGTTTTTATAATTCTGGGTTTAACATTTAAGCGTTAATTTTTGTATAAGGTATAAAAGGGGTCCACTTTCACTTTTATTGCCTAGATTTTCTTCTAGGGATTTTAGAATTCTGGGTTTCACATTTACGTGTTAATTTTTGTATAAGGTATAAAAGGGGTCCAGTTTCAGTTTTATTGAAGAGATTTTCTTCTAGGGATTTTATAATTCTTGGTTTTACATTTAAGAATTAATTTTGTATAAAGTGTAAAAGGGGGTCCAGTTTCACTTTTATTGCCGAGATTTTCTTCTAGGGTTTTCATAATTGTGGGTTTTACATTTAATGGTTAATTTTTCTATAAGGTATAAAAGGGGTTCCAGTTTCAGTTTTATTTCCTAGATTTTCTTTGACGGTTTTTATAATTCTGCATTTTACATTTAAGTATTAATTTAGTATAAGGTATAAAAGGGAGTCCAGTTTCAGTTTTATTTCCTTGATCTTCTTCTAGGGTTTTTTATAATTCTGGGTTTTACATTTAAGGGTTAATTTTTGTATAAGGAATAAAAGGGGTACAGTTTCAGTTTTATGGCCTAGATTTTCTTCTAGAGTTTTTATAATTCTGGGTTTTAGATTTAAGCATTAATTTTTGTATAAGGTATAAAAGGGGGTCCAGTTTCCGTTTTGTGGCCTAGATTTTACTCTAGGGTTTTTATAATTCTGGGTTTTACATTTAAGGATTAAATTTTATATAAGGTATAAAATTGTGTCTAGTTTCAGTTTTATTGCCTAGATCTTCTAGAATTTTTATAATTCTGGATTTTACATTTAAGGGTTAATTGTTCTATAAGGTACAGAAGGGGGTCCAGTTTCAGTTTTATTGCCTAGATTTTCCTCTAGTGTTTTTTTAATTCTGGGTTTTACATTTAAGTGATAATTTTGAATAAGGCATAAAAGGGGGTCCAGTTTCAGTTTTATTGCCTAGATTTTCTTCTAGGGTGTTTACACTTGTGGGTTTTACGTTTAAGGGTTAATTTTTGTATAACGCATAAAAGGAAGTCCACTTTCAGTTTTATTGCGTAGATTTTCTTCTAGTGTTTTTATGATTCTGGGTTTTATATTTAAGGGTTAACTTTTGTAAAAGTTATAAAAGTGGGTCCAGTTTCAGTTTTATTGCCTAGATTTTCTTCTAGGGTTTTTAAAATTCTGGGTTTTACATTTAAGGGTTAATTTTTGTATATGATATAAAAGGGGGTCTAGTTTAAGTTTTATTGCCTAGATTTTCTTCTAGGGTTTTTATAATTGAGGGTTTTACATTTAAGGGTTAATTTTTGTATAAGGTATGAAAGGTAGTCCAGTTTCAGTTTTATTGCCTAGATTTTCTTCTAGTGTTTTTGTAATGCTGGGTTTTATATTTAAGGGTTAATTTTTGTAAAAGTTATAAAAGGGGGTCCACTTTCAGTTTTATTGCCTATATTTACTTCTAGTGTTTTTATAATTCTGTGTTTTACATTTAAGGGTTAATTTTTTTAGAAGCTATAAAACGGAGTCCAATTTCAGTTATATTGCCTAGATTTCCTTCTAGGGTTTTTAAAATTCTGGGTTTTACATTTAAGGGTTAATTTTTGTATAAGGTATAAAAGGGGGTCCAGTTTCAGTTTTATTGCCTAGATTTCCTTCTAGTGTTTTTATAATTCAGGGTTTTATATTTTAGGATTAATTTTTTTATAAGTTATAAAAGGGGGTCCAGTTTCATTTTTATTGCCTAGATTTTCTTCTAGGGTTTTTATAATTCTGGAATTTACATTTAAGAGTTAATTGTTGTACAACGTATAAAATGGGCTCCAGTGTCAGTTTTATTGCCTAGATTTTCTACTTGGGTTTTTATAATTATGAGTTTTACATTTAAGGGTTAGTTTTTGTATGAGGTATAAAAGGGGAATCCAGTTTCAGTTTTATTGCCTTGATTTTCTTCTATGCTTTTTATATTTCTGGGTTTTACATTTAAGGGTTAATTTTTGTGTAAGTTATAAAACGGGGTCCAGTTTCAGTTTTATTGCCTTGACTTTCTTGTAGGCTTTTTATAATTCTAAGTTTTACATTTAAGGGTTAATTTTTGTATAAGGTATAAAAAGGCGTCCAGTTTCAGTTTTACTGCCTAGATTTACTGTTAGGGAATTTATAACTCTGGGTTTTACATTTAAGGGTTAATTTTTTTATGAGGTATAAAAGGGGGTCTAGTTTCACGTTTATTGCCTAGATTTTCTTCTAGGGTTTTTATAATTCTGGGTTTTACATTTAAGGATTAATTTTTGTATAAGGTAAAAAATGGGGTCCAGTTTCAGTTTTATTGCCTAGATTTCTTCTAGGATTTTTATAATTCTGGGTTTTACATTTAAGGGTTAATTGTTCTATAAAGTACAAAAGGGGGTCAAGTTTCAGTTTTAATGCCTAGATTTTCTTTTAGAGTTTTTATAATTGTGGGTTTTACAATTAAGGGTTAATTTTTGTATAACGTATAAAATGGGGTCCAGTTTCTGTTTTATTGCCTAGATTTTCTTCTTGGGTTTTTATAATTATGGATTTTACATTTAAGGGTTAATTTTTGTATAATTTATAAAAGGGTTTCCCGTTTCAGTTTTATTGCTTACATTTTGTTCTAGCGTTTTTATAATTCTGGGTTTTACCTTTGAGGACTAATTTTTGTATAAGGTATAAAAGGGGGTCCAGTTTGACTTTTATTGCCCAGATTTTCTTCCAGGGTTTTTATAATTCTCGGTTTTACATTTAAGGGTTAATTTTTGTATAAGGTATAAAAGGGGTCCGGTTTCACTTTTATTGCCTAGATTTTCTTCTAGGGATTTTGTCATTCTGGGTTTTACATTTACGTGTTAATTTTTGTATAAGGTATAAAAGGGGTCCAGTTTTAGTTTTATTGAAGAAACTTTCTTCTAGGGTTTTTAAAATTCTAGGTTTTACATTTAAGGATAAGGTTTAAAAGGGGTCCAGTTTCACTTTCATTGCCTAGATTTTCTTCTAGGATTTTCATAATTGTGGGTTTTACATTTAATTGTTAATTTTTCTATAAGGTATAAAAGAGGGTCAAGTTTCAGTTTTATTTCCTAGATTTTTTTCGATGGTTTTTGTAATTCTGCGTTTTACATTTAAGTACTAATTTTGTATAAGGTTTAAAAGGGGGTCCAGTTTCTGTTTTCTGGCCTACATTTTCTTCTGGGTTTTTTTTAATTCTGGGTTTTACATTTAAGGGTTAACTTTTGGATAAGGTATAAAAGAGGGTCCAGTTTCAGTTTTATTGCCTAGATTTTCCTCTAGGGTTTTTATAATTCTGGGTTTTAAATTTAAGGGTTAATATTTGTATAAAGTATAAAAAGGGGTCCAGTTTCAGTTTTATTGCCTAGATTTTCTTCTAGGGTTTTTATAGTTCTGGGTTTTACGTTTATGGATTAATTTAGTATAAAGTATAAAAGGAGGTCCGTTTTCAGTTTTATTGCCTAGATTTTCTTCTAGAGTTTTTATAATTTAGGGTTTTATATTTAAGGGTTAATTTTTGTATAA
>CAUYQU010039214.1:0-29724 GCA_963574635.1 Cheracebus regulus | reverse complement strand
TGTTGGGGGGAAATAGGGGAGGGACAGCAGGGGGTGGGGAGTTGGGGAGAGATAGCATGGGGAGAAATGCCAGATATAGGTGATGGGGAAGAAGGCAGCAAATCACACTGCCATGTGTGTACCTATGCAACAATCTTGCATGTTCTTCACATGTAACCCAAAACCTAAAATGCAATTTTAAAAAATGAACATACTTACCTGCTATTCTTGTTAACACTGAGAGTATATAAATAGGATTTCTTTTGGTAGAAAATTTTTGCCTATCAGTAGTCAAGTCTCCATCTGAAAATGATCCTTTCCTCTTATAATCTAGACATGACTTCCATAGACATTTGTACCTGATTTATAAGAGTTGTCAGGAAGAAGGGCATGTTACCAAGTTCCTCAAAGCCAAAAGACAAAGGTAATTATCTTCAACACTGAATGCTACTGATTTCATATAATCAATCCATTCAGTTACTATCAGGTACATTTTGCAAACTACTTTATCTTGAAAAATTCAACTGAGGAATTTGCTGCTAAAATTTAAATATTCTATAAGAATTTTGTTTAACTTTTTTTAATGTCTGGAGTAAGCATGTAAAAATATTTTCTGGATTAAAATTAGAATGGCCATGCTCTATGACATCAAATTAAGAAGTTCCAGGTAACCATTTTTTCAAGAGTTAGATTTTATTTTCTTTTCCAAGGAAAATCATGTCATTTACCTTGGGTACTTTGTCAACCCACCTTCACAAGGAGATAGTGTTCTCTCCTATCAAGTTCTCAAATTTCATGAGAGGATGTCACTATTATCCTAAGAGTAGCAGAATACTAAAGCCACAATAAGTATGAGAGAATATCTTCAGTCCAAGTGCTTATCAAAGAGAATAACCTCAAACTCACTGACACTGAGGACTTACCAATTCTAATCAAAAAAATAAATAATATTTCTGGAAAATTGCCTAAAGTACAAGTAGTCCAGCCACTCCTCTAACATCCAAAACAATTTAACCTCAGTTTGAACCACACCACTATGAAGTTGTTTACACAGGGCATCTTTATCTATGCACCATCTTTTTCCAGGGAAAAAATTAAAAACTGCTTTTACTGACGCATGCTGGCATTATACCAGGCACACACATTGAGGAATATTCTATGAGGATATTGTTAAGAACATCATTCATGACATTACCCTATGTCCTCCTAAGGATGACCTACAGGTAAAATTCTTCTCAACAATTAATAATAGATTGCTTCCTTTGAACAATTGGTTTGTTTAAACTTATAGACATCTGTCTGAACTGTGTATCTTGATTGCTTTCCTCTTTTATTGATTGCCAGAAAGTTCAGAGGCAAACATTGGGAACATTCCCTCAGGATTTTACAGTACATTCTGCAGTCTAATTTTACCATTAGCTTTATTTTATGTTTACATCTTTATTTTATCAGTGTTCTGCTTTGTTTGATTAGTCACTTTCATCTGTTATATAGTATTCTGTCAATCCTTTTTCAGAAAGATGATAGTTATAAATAATGTAATTAACTTAACTAAGCATCTACTATTTGCATGGTATCTTCTTGGGTACCATGACACTTCGTTCATTACTTATCCTCTGATTCAAATATTTTAACTGGGATCTGAACATTTAACTTAAGCCCAGGTAAACACTCATCAATAGTAAAAACAGATAAGAAACTCTCTAAGGATTCTCAAGATTATAAGAGGTCTATATTGAGAATGCCTAAACTTATTATTTTTTCCCTAAAAAAGCCAGTAAAAGCCTTTCTAATAAATTAAGTAAATTATTATGTGATTACATATCTATACAACTAGTTAATAATAATTTATATAAATAAATAAAGTCAAATCTTATTCTACAATGACTGAGGGAAAATTTTAAAAACAAGAGTCTCAAGCTTTAATAAAATGTCCTCAAGATTGAATTGGGACTAGAGTAAGGAGAAAATTATTGAGTTATTTTCTTGATAGTACCTGGTCTTTAAAGAGAACCACACTCTTCTTTGTCAATGACAAATATGTTCAGCCTCTTTTCTCATCCTCAAGAGGCTTTGAAGTCTCACTCCATTTTCTTTATCCTACCACATAAAAAGGGGTAATTGTATAAAGGTGCCTTTCAGCTTTCTTCATCTCTAGTGTTTTGTTGTTGTTGTTGTTGTTGTTGTTGTTGTTGTTGCGCTTATGGAACTCTCTCTTCTCATGCAGTGCTTACCTTCCCATGAGTGCATTAGTACGGATCATCCTTGAGGATGACTCCTCTTGTGCTTCTAGAGATCTTAATCTCCTTGGTAGTCGTTTGAGGGCAGTAATAATGTGGAATGCTGCGAGGGTACCACTCCATATCTATCAAAGGCCAAAGGTGATCAGAAAATCCATTATTTTATTGTTCATGGCTAGCTTCACTAGCAGTGACTGATGAAGGTCATTTTCATCAACAAACTCATGATGCCAGCTACTCAAGAGCCTCCTTCAGCAACACACTGGTAATAAGACAGCCTGGTAATGGTTTTACTATTTGACATTGTGTGAGAAATATACACCTGGAGAACCACTTGACAGCCAAGCTATTTGTGAGAAAATTTCTCGTCAACTTCTCTGAAGTGTTCAGCGTATATAGCCTCATTAGTCCCTCTCCACCAAAGCAGCTCCTTCTTTCTGCCAAAATTCAAAGAATAATGAATATCAGAGTTTGCTTGGTTGGAAGTTTCAGCTGAGACACCAAGATACCATAGATATTAAAGACTAAAGAGTGCTGTCAAATGGAACAAAAAGCTTCTTTTCAAAATAGATGGAGCTAGGCATGGCGCTTCATGCCTGTAATCCCACCACTTTGGGAGGCTGAGGTGGGAGGACTGCTTGAAGCCAGGAGTTTGAGACCAGCCTGGGGAACAGAGTAAAACTCCACCTCTTAAAAAATAAAAGTGAAAAAACAAAGTAGGTAGCATAGAATCAGTCTGATGACTGTCCCTCATTGAAGATACAGAAGAAAATTAGAGATTATAGAGAATTTGTAAAGAAATTTTCTTGGAGTGGACTGTTTTCTTACTAAAATTCTCAAACCTCACTTTACCCTCCCAAGTTAAGCTCTTCTCTTCATCTCAAACCAAGGCAGTAGCTTCAAATTGTCCATATTAGCCAAAAACTAAAAATAGTCTAGGTGCCCATCAATAGGAGAATGAATTTTTAAAACTGTTATCAGAAGAGAACACTACTCAGCAGTAAAAAAGGAAGGAACTACTGATACATACAACAATATAGATTAGTCTCAAAAAAACATGACTCTAAGTCAGAGAAACCATACACAAAGGAGTACACACTGGATGACTTCATTTTTGTGAAGTTCTAGAATAGGCAAATCTAATCCACTATGGTGGAAAGATAAAAAAAAAATGCTTGCTTCTAGTGGGGAAGGGTGTAGAAATTAACTTGAAAGAAGTATGAAAGAACTTGCTGGAGTGATGGCTGTATCTTTTTATTTTTCCACACTACATTCATGTAGACAGAGTGATGTCTATATCTTGATAGGACTTTGGGTTACATAGGTGAGTACCTTTCTCAAAACTCAGCAAATGTACACTTCATATGTATGTTTTACTGTATATAAAATTTATATCTAAAGAAAAATGTAAGCATATATTGCACTCTAGTTCAATACATGATAGGCATGCTGAAATATTTACAGAAGAGTATATAGATGCCTATAATTTATTTTAAAATATATCAAAATTAAGATGGATTGGTGGATGAACAGATGAATAGATGGATATATACCTTAAAAGATAAACACAGTAAAACATAGGTGGTGGATATATCAATGTTCGCAGAAATTACCTCAACTTCACTGCATGTTTGAAAACTGTCATGATAAACTAGTAAGGAGAATAATAATAAGACAGTGGCTTCAACAGGACTATATGTAGAACTTGATATCAGTCTCCTGGTATTAGATAAACACAGTGGACTGGTGCTTGCTTCTGGTCTGAGAAATCAAAGGGCAAGAGAGACAGGCTGAGCGGACTCTTTGGCAGTGGAAAAAGCTTGCTGCTGAGATGAGTTTGCCTCCCACTTCACTTGCTCAGCCTGCAAGAACAAAGGATATGTATTGCTTGTGGAGGATATGGGCTCTGCAGAAAAGAGACCAGCCTAGTGCTACTGTGACTTCTGCCCAAGAAGACCACATAGACGGGCAAAGCTAGGGGAACAGAAGGCATTATCCACAACAGGAGGATAATGCCATGAGGAGTCAGGAGGAGCCAGGAAGAGAGCCTCTGAAACCCCACATAAGTATCCATAACACAAAGTACCACCTGCACCTGCCAGGCCCAGGGGATACAAAGTCATCTTATCCTCATACTCGTCAAGGAAGACCATATGCTACATTTTCCCTTATTTCTGACACATTGTAATCCCAGAAAGGTCAATAACATCAACTTGCTCTGAGGAAGTAATGAGCAAGTAATAAGTCATCCCACCTTTTTGCTTCTGAAGCCATATAGCCAGCCTTACTATGCCATACCTGAGAAAGTTGGCATGAATGGTAGGGAAGGAGGACAGATAAGACACCTTAGAATAAAATGAAAAGTATTGTTTAATACATTAGATTGAGCACTCTAACTTCTTAATCAAAACACTGTCTCTTAACTTAAAAGACTGTAGGATTATCAGTTGTCCAAGAGTGACCACAAAACCTATGAACCATGACAGCAGGGGAAAAAAATTCCACACTAAATAAATTCTAAATGGAAAATAGATGTAGTGGACGCTGTTGATTCCTCACCCAGATCCCTCCAGCAGGCCACTCCACGCACTAGTGTTCACAGCTCACTGTGGTCTCCTTCACCAGAGAGTTACCTTAAGCAGAACAGAAGCCACCTCACCTGAATTACATAACTGCCTACCACTGCCCCCCAAATATACAGTGGCCAGTGACCGACTCTGGGTACAAAAGGTAGAACTTCAAGTTGGACCCAATTTTGAGGCAATTTGTGCAGCACAGATCCCTATAGGACAAGGCTACAGATAGACTTCGGTCAAGACCACAATCTTACTTTGTTTGCTTTCTCTGACCTGTCTTGCCTCCTTCACTCCCCTTCTCCTAAGGATACCCTTTCAGTACATCACTTATAAGAGACTTCCAACTGAGACACTCTTCTAGAGAATCCTGCCTAACAGTAAGAGACAAAAATAAAGTTACATTTTTATTATATCATATGGTACACATCCTAGAACAAACAGTGTGACATGAATACAAAGACAAACTGTCCCATCTGTTGGCTGATCTTATATAGTCTCTGGTGCCCTATTTGTTATTGTTTCCATAGCCTTCCACCATCTATCAGATGCTCACAAGCTTCTCCCCAGGTCCATAAAAAGCCAGACCTTTGTCACTGTCTCTACAAAGTCACCTGTTATTAGACTGTTAAAATGACTTCAATTTTTCATTCTTCAAAGGAAGTTTAATTACAAAATTTTAACATTTTCATCTCTTAGGTGAAGAAACTTCTTATATCCCTCATATATGACAATCTTAAGTAAATATTGCACTGAAAGATGAGTATGAGTCCCAGACCTCTTTGGATGTAATATGATCTCCAGGTCAAATTTTGGTTAAGGTGGTTAAGCTAAACTTAATTTTGGTTAAGTTAAGCTCTGTAACAGAGCTAGACTGTCAGATAAACCAAATGCTGCATGCAATACATTTCTCAGATGATCCTAAAGAAAAAAAAATTCACTACATTAAATAAAAGCAAAAATCATATTGAGATAATGCAGCCACTTAGGAATCATGCCATTTAAAAATGTAATACTTCATGAGTGCTTTGACCACCAACACAAAGGGCAAATTCCATGGAAGTTACAAAACAAAGCCAAAGTATGGTATTACTTTTACATTAACTTGGATAATATTTTCATCATATTTTCAATGGCTGTGTTTAAATGCCAAAAATTAACAAAGTAGTTATACTGTAAATTTCACAATCCTTTAGCTCAGAAATCTATTTTTATCCTCTGAAATGGGAGGAAATTGTAGAAACCACAGTCATATCTTTCTGGTGATAAATTTCCCTTGAAAATTGTTCGTAGGATTTAACACATAAAGCAGACATAAGATTGTGAAGAAATACAAATTGGAGGCTGGAAATTTGAAGAAGGGCACAGATAAATAATTACACCAGAGTAGAGGTAATACAAAGGAGAACTGGGAGACAAATATTCAGCAATCAAGAAAGGAAATTTACCCAGGATTCATCCCCTGTTCTCACTGCAAACATCATCAAAAGCCTAGATTCAACCTAAACTAGATTTAAATCCTAACTACAACCCAGAAATGTCAGTTATTCATAGTAATTTCTAAAATAATCCTTAACATACTCATATCTAGAAATTCAAAAATCAAGTTTCTGTGTACAGTTTATGTAACTGAGTCAAGTGCCTTACAGAGTTTCTGGGGCAAATTTCCACAAGTATCCTGGAGGGAATCTTTATTCTTCTGTTTACCACATTTTGTTTTGTTTTATTTTGTTTCAAAGTATGGCTCTTGGATCTTCTTTATCTGAGTCAACTAGAGAATTTAATAAAAATTGACATTCCAGGCTTATCCAAGATCCAGTGCTTCAGAATTCTGAACCCTGGGGCCTGGGGATCTGCATTCATGTCAAAATTTCCCTATGCCTGAGGCACACTAAATTTATGAACTATTGAGATAACAGAGAACTGAAGACTAGGTCTTCCCTTATATCTGACCCTAGCATTAAAAAGCAATAGTAAGAAATATAATCTCCCTAGCCAATTTCAGGTTTCCAGTTCCCAGTGATGTTCTTTTATAAGACACCCAGTGTTTCTGGAGAAGTCCACTGAGGGTTAAAAAAATTATTGTCCCTCTAGATAACAATGATGACTCTTTTATGTCCGCTAAAGCCAACTAAAGTCTTACATACTTTCTAGGAAGGAAAACTTCTCTTTAAGACATTAATAAAAATTATCTCATTTCACATAGTATCCACTTCTGGAAACTCTTTTTCCTCTCATTGTTGTCTGGGTCAAGGCCTGGGTAAATTAAGTTCTAATTGGCCAATTCTACAGTGAGAATTTATTACCATGTACCAGAAATAATGTTAGCATGATAAACGGAAAAATGAGGAGAAAGGGCTGATGCTGCATTGGTCTCACAGGCTAGGAGGAAGAAAAGGCAAATATATCAACACGACAGTACATTGTGATCACTGTTGACAGATCTGCTAGGAGAGTCCAGAAAAATGGCATCTAAATCAACCCAGGAATTTCAGAAAAGTTTCTTGAAAAGGCCTTGTCTACAAAGCATAAAAAATGATGAGTTTGTGTCCTTTGTAGAGACTTGAATGAATCTGGAAGCCATCATTCTCAGCAAACTGACACAAGAACAGAAAACCAAACACCACATGTTCTCACTCGTAGGTGGGTGTTGAACAATGAGAACATGTAGACTCAGGAAGAGGAGCATCACACACTGGGGGCAGTTGCAGGGGTCAGGGGAGGGACAGCGGGGGATGGGGAGAGTAGGGAGGGATAACATGGGGAGAAATGCTGGATATAGTATACACTTAAAGTAAAATTTTTAAAAAAAAAAATCTCCAATAGTAGAATTATATAAAAGGCAAAAGCAGCCGGGCACAGTGGCTCAAGCCTGTAGTCCCAACACTTTGGGAGGCCAAGGCAAGCAGATCAGAAAGTCAGGAGTTCCAGACCAGCCTGGCCAATATGGTGAAACCCTATCTCTACAAAAAAAAAAAAAAAAAAAATTACATCCTAGACATGCTAGAGGTCAGGTGCCCAGAAGACTTATCAGCATATGTACCCCATATGAAGAGGGACATTTATACAAGTTAGTGGTCAGGAGTAACCCATAGGTCTCCAAGGTAGAATATTTAAAAAAAAAAAAAAAGACACAACAAAGCTCTGGTGTTTCAGCTACTGTGCTGCATAAAAAGTCACCCTTAAAACACAGTGGCTTCAAACAACAAGAATCACTTATTCTGTCATGGCTTCTGTAGGTCAGGAATTTGAATAAGTATAGCAAGGAAGGTGCCTTTGCTTCACAATGCCTCGGGTCTCAGTGGAAAGACAAAGGCTGAGGCTGGAATCATTTGAAGGCTCATTCACTCAGCTGTGCTGTGGCAGTTGACAGTGGCTGACAGCTCAGGTCATTAGCTCCTCTACCCACAGACTCTCTATGTGGTCTCTCTGCATAGGCAACTTTGAGCTTTCTCACAGCGTGGTGGTTAGGTTCCAAGAGCAAGCATCCCAAGAGAGAAAGCCAGGAAGACATTGCATTACTTTCAAGACCTAGCTTTGGAAGTCACATAGTATAACTTCTAACACACACTATTTGTCAGAGCAGTCACAAGCTCCTCACACAGATACAACGAAAGGTAACATACAATGGGGTAAAGGAATGTTAGTCACATTTAAAGAATGACATGTGGATGGGATATACATGTGAGATACACATACACATTTTTACAGGCATCTTTGGAAAGCATAATATGCCACTTCTAGATTAATAATATAAAGAGAATATTGTATTATCCAGCTTGAGTGCCATTCAACATATAAAAATAATATAATAGAAAATGTCAGCAAACAAATTAAATCTAGGTGGTAATAAGATTTATTATTTATGAGACTCATGGCCAACCCTCCTCTATCTTTTTTCCATGTTTTCAAACACTCATGCCATATCTATATGTATAATTGCAATCTTTTATGATCCCATCATACAATATCTTTCAGAGACCTGAGTTTCAAAAAAATTAGAAGAAAATGTGCCCAGTGTGTTCTAAAATTTGTTGCAATAAAACAAAACAATGATAAAGTAAGGTCTAGTTTTATAGATCTTACGACCAGAAAACTATTGTCATCTCAGAGTCTAGATAATCAGCCTTCTGGCCCCTTGCCTGATGAACTTGTTGACAAATTATCCTCCTTTTGCACTCCATAGTCATTAACTGAGCTTTATCATAAAATGAGTTTTATCATAAAATGTTCTAGGATAGTTTTGCAACCAGAGACCGAGAGCCATAATCAGAAGAGCAGCCAATCACATTGCCACAGTGTTCTGTGCTGGACAGGATGATTCATACGTGGCCAGCCTGGATTCTTTTATAACAAAGTAGAGACTTGCAAGAAAAGAGCATTATAGCTTTTGTTGCCACTGCACTGCACTGTTCCCCTCCATTCTCCCTGAAGGTTTAAATTTAATGCCTGCCGACAGCCTTTCATCTGCCATGCTGCTGTTACATTGACACACACTTTATACCTGACTCAGTGAGAGAGAAAGGGCAGGCACCACTGAGCCGTTGGAGAGGTCCTATGGTTTACCCCTCCTTTAAAGTCACCAGATTCCTATTGCACCTCAGTAATCACTGATGTGACCTGTGAAGTATGACCCAGCCCTGGATGATCAGGGGCTGTGCACTAAGCTTCAGCTCTAATCCTGAAGTATATGTTGGGAATTTAAAACCAGACATTTCTAATCTAAAGGGCATGAAAACATCACATTGATCCACTAGACAATGTTAAGAAAAAGCCATATGGCCCATAGATGTTTGCAATAAATTAAGGATCAAGAATGGAAAAACAAAATTCCAAAGTCCAACCTCTTTAACTCTTTGAAACTTCCCAAGGTAGTCGAGGCAATAACTCTTGCTCTCAATAGTGATAATAAAACAAGGATGTCATTTAAACATAAAGCTCATGTATTTTGGTAGTTCTGTGGTTATTTTTTATTAAGATCATTAGCATATTGGAAACTGTACCCCAAAGTGACAGACTTAGGTATAAATAAAGCCTTTTTAAGAAAAACTGTGGCTTTTGTAGAAGTCAGGTACCAAAAATATTCATTGCTCTCAGCTCTAGTGAATATTTTAAGCTGAAACATTTTTAAAATGGTGAATAAACAGATATAGAATGGCCCAAGGAAACAGTCATAATGCATAATTTATAAAACTCTTTGACCTTTACATGTACTGATTTAAAACTAGCCCAGAAGTCATCTTGCTGATGGTTAGAAATGATTACTATATGACAGAATGAACCCCTTTCATGTGAAAAAGAGTTTGTCAGCCTGTGGGCTGGGAAACACATGCCTTCTACAGTCTCACTGCCAAAACCCAGACACCTTAGTGAGATTCAGCAGTGAAAACTGCTTATCTGTACCTAGCCCCAGCATAGAAAATACAAGTAAATGCTTAAATAGTTAAAGTTGTATTCCTCTCCCTTTGTTGTTCTCCAAGCAGCATCTGAATATATTCAAAGTATAGCTTATACGATTCTGTGGCAGTGTAAGTGGAGAAAGATGAAGTCCTCAAACATTTAGGGATCTCTGAATACTGTCTCCTATAGGGAGCTCTCTGAGCTTTTCTCTGGACTCTGACCACTAAGCCACCATGAGACTGCCCTTTGAACAGGAGAGGGGCTAATACGCAGGCATCCCTAGATAGAGTCCATGTCTCTGACCATTAGCCTCTGGTCAGCCTCTACTCCTGGAAGTCTCTCAGCTTCCTTGATCCTTTTGTATCCTCCTCCCAGGGCATTCAGAAATATTCTTGGTCTTCAGTTTTCAAGCATAAAACATGGGACTGCAGCTCCATTCAGGCCCAGCCACTTTTCTGCCTTCTGCTATCACCACTGGTACCACTGCTTCTCAGCCTTACTGCAGTAATACTAGTAACACTGAGCTGAAGACTAATGTTCTCACAGAAGCTGAGAGCTTCCTGCTGACTTTTCCCAGGAAAGTAGCAAACTTGATCTTATGCCTCCAGGGGTTCACTATTTCTCTGAATGTTTCTAAAGCCATTCACTCCCTTATGCATTCATACTCTTTGATCCGATCTCAAAGGGTCTATTAGAGAATACATAGTGCATTTGCCTTTTCATTCTCAATAAGCTACTGTTTATCTCTCCCATAACCTACTTGAATGATCAAGTCCATTAGGCCTGAATTTTGACATATTACAAAAATCTTCTCTCAATGCACCTAGCTTTCAAAACTGTCCTTTGCTACAAAGGTTTTAAAAGGAATATAAGCACTGAAATTCAAAACTGACCAATTCACCTTGGAGTCTTTTTAAATTTCTGAATAAAGTGTCCTGACATAAGTATCAATTTTTTAAGCGCTGAGGTGATTCCAGCACACAACCAGGGCTGACCCATCACTGAGCTCAGCCCCTTCTTTCCTGGAGACCTAAGCTTCCTGGATCTAGAGGTAGAAAGTTACATAGAACCATTTTAGGAAGGCAATTAGAATTAATAGTCACACAACTGCATCTCTATTGATCTCTACATTGGCCTAGAAGAATATCTGGCATAACATTCACCTAATATTAATGATTACTCTATGATAGTATAATATGGAAGAGACATATTTATTCTTGTGTTTTTACTTTTCAACATTACTTATCTTTTTCTAATTTTTATTATTTTTATGAAACCGATATCTTAAGAAAATAAAAAAAATATAAAGGACAGCATATTCATAAAAATACCTAAAACAGTAATTGAAGTTGAAGGCAATAAATATCAAGGGAATAGTTAAGTCAATTATGGAATATCTAGTCAATGGACTATTATGTATGTATTAAAATTATCACTATGAATTATTTTTTTAAGAGGGAGTTTTGCTCTTGTCACCCAGGCTGGAGTGCAATGACATGATGTTGGCTCACCACAACCTCTGCCTCCCAGATTCAAGCTTTTCTGCTGCCTCAGCCTCCTGAGTACCTGGGATTACAGCAGTGTGCCACCACTCCCAGCTAATTTTTGTATTTTTTTAGTAGAGACAGGGTTTCACCATGTTGGCCAAGCTGATCTCAAACTCCTGACCTCAGGTGATCTGCCCGCCTCAGCCTCCCAAAGTGCTGGGATTACAGGAGTTAGCCACCACGCCCAACCATCACTATGAAGTTCTATGTAGCAACACCTTTATATTTACAATTTTAAGTAAAACAATACAAATAAAAGTTATGCGTATAAAGTATATTTGAGAAGCATAAAACATAAATACTGTTCATAATGCTCCAGTGCTTCACATCTTCATTATTACTTTCTCTTCCCCCTCAACTTTAATTCAATAGTGGCTTCCTAAAGATTTCAAAGTCATGAATCCTTAAGGGTGCAATATGAATGTTCTGTGAAATAAGAGTGAATTATTTAGGGGCAGATTATCTGTCCACGGAACCACTCAGATCACATTATGGATGCAGTCACCTTTTCAACAAATACAAATGCAGTAAATCTGAAATCACTCCAAGAAACTAAAAGGAATGTAAAATCTACTTTGCAAATGGGGAGGAAAGAAAAATGAGAGAAAACCAGGAGAGCTACAAACACTTTCTTGTGTACAGTGTGTAAAAATCTTCCACGATAGCAGTGTAGACACGTCTTGGTTTCCCTGTGGAGCTGCATCTATCCTGAACTTGCATCCACTAGAAAGGCTGGTCATATCTATAACACGAAATTAAATGCCAAGCAGGAGAAACTCATTTCACAAAATTCCCAGGTGTCTTGGATAGAGAAAGAGTAAGTATTTCCCTTAGAATTAGTGGGTGCAAACTGAGCCTTAAACAGTTGGGAGTAGAAAGAAGGTGTAATCCTCGGTGTGAGGTCCCTCCTTTTCAAAAGATGAATAGAAGAGTCAGGAATGTGACATGGGCCAAAAGAGGAGAACATCTGGATAAATGGGTAAAAGTAAACTAAAAGATCTGAGAGATGACATGAGTGACTACAGTGTGAAGGCTGGAAAAGCTTGAAGCAAGAAGTGGAACTAGGATTACCTAGTTCCAATGAGGATTCGAGGCAAATTGGGAATAAAATTCAAAGAAAAACATCTTCTGCCACCTTGGTTTAGAGCTACTAAATCCAGCTTCTGTCGCACTGATTTAGAGTTATTACCACAAGCCTCTTTTTCCATAAATTTTTGTGTCACTATGGGAGGTCCCCATAACATGAATCTTATGGGAATTCCCCAGCCTGTTGAATAGCCACTCACAGATGTTACAGACTCCAGTACCCCTAACAGTCCTAACAGTCATCTCTTACTTCACAGGGGATCTAGTAATGTGCCTGTACCAGTGACCTGGTTGGGACAAGAGCTAGAGCCAGACCATTTCCTGGAGTTCTTACCCTGCAGGCAACCAGGACAAAGGAAGTTATGACTTTTTGTTTATTCATTATAATTTATTCAACAAGCATATGCTAAAGTCTTACCATGTCTAAGAACTATGCAAGCACAGCAGCTACAGCAGAGAATAAGACAAACCAGTTCCAATTCTTGAGGTGCTCACACACTAGTAGGGAAGAGAAACAATAAGCAAACAAATCAGACAAGGGCTATTTTTACAATGTTTATGAGGTGTCTTGGAAGATTTCACCTTTAAGGTTCATTTGGGAAGGACACAGTTGACCATACTGACTGCATTATGTGCTTTTGATGGCAATATCTTGAATGAGTAAGCATGTATAAGTAGTGTATGCGTGTGTGTGTGTGTTCAGCTACTGTAAAAGATTAACGACTCTGCTATGAATTTCAACATCATCATACCATCTGATACCAAACCTGATCCAGTTTCTCTGATCAACAATATATGAAGCAACAGAAGAGACACCATACAGGATACCAGGTGAGCAGAACACATGTCTATCCTCCACACATTTAGGATCTAATGGTAGAAACAAGCAATTATACAGACAACAACAGTAATAGAAAAAAAATGTAAGTCCTAGAAGAGAGGTGAAATCCAGCCATTTTGGAAGCATCAAGGGCCAGAGTGGCTACATGATTTGACCAATGTCACACGACCTATTAGTGAGTTAGAAGAAGAGCAAGTACTTTTCCCAGAGTCCCAGAAAATGTCAAACTGACATAGAATCAGCATCTTTCAACAGCCCCAAAATACAATCATTCTCCCTTACAGGGTTGCCTGCAGATCCAAGTTTAACAGAGTCAATAGCTTGAACAGCAAATTGGAAATTAATAGGACTAGATTCTGCTGGGAAATTTGGTAGATGCTTCACTTCTGCTTCTATTTCTCTATCTGCAAAATGAGGCAACAAGTTTGAAGCCAGTCCACCATCCCGTAGGGAGGAAAGTATAAGAAAACTAATGGTTTCTAACCTCTTATTTCACACAAGGCCCCATGTTAGATACCATATTATATGCGTTATTTAATCCTCACAGCATCTCAGTGTGGTAGAAATTACTCCTATTTTGTAGATAAGTATGTAAGTTAAAAGAGGTTAAGAACCTTGCTCAAGGTCAAACAGCTATGCAAGAGTCAGAATTCAAATGCCATCTGTCTGCACCTCTGTGCTGCTAAGCAATCACCCACAAATTTGGAAATAATTAGAGGTACTATTAAAAAGGTACTATGTGGGCCCAAGCCATTAGAAGCAATATCAGCCATGTGATAAACTGTGATATAATTGTGAATAAAAAACCCTAAATGGAATTTTAATTTTAGGACCTAATCACTAAGATAATATGTGCTATATAAATATACAAGTTAAAATAATTTTTCTTCTAGTAAATTGTGTTTTTGAGTTTTCTGTAATTGTATCTATTAAAAGAACATAGACAGAATTATGTAAGCCCTGAGGTGAAGGAAGGACATGAAGAGAAACTTGTTCTGCCTGGAGAAGGCAGAGTGTACAAAATACTTATACATACCAAAGACACGGCACAAGCCACCTCCTCTCCCTCTTTCTCCACCTACTGCCTTCCTCCTGCTGTGCTCTATCAATACTAGTTCACCTAGCTCTTCTCACTTCCTTCTATAACCCAGTCACCCTACCATTTTCCTCCCACACTCCTGCCTGAGGGCCTCGGGCATCAGAGGATAAAGAACAATTGAAGGCTGATGTGAGCCCAATAAGCATGACCAATTACAAGATGTGTAACTATGAAAAAAAAAATATTTCAACCCTCTAAGACTCAGTTTCCTCACTTGTAAATGGAGAACATGATATCTAGCACTTTGTTGTGAGATAATAAAGGGAGAAAAAACATTTCTATGGTGCTCACAGCTCAGGAAGTAGTTTTCCCTTTCAAACCCAAAATTTCTAGGTGAGAACCAAGAATACTGGGAATGTTATACCTGCTTCCTATCACTTATCCTGCTCACTCTACCCACTGGAGAAGGGGAAAAAGTGGCAAGGTTTGTGGAAAGAACACTTGTTTGCTGCTCCAGAAATCAGCAGAGGAAATACTAGAATGTTGTCTACTTGAGAAAACTTTAGTTTGGTTAATAAGGTTGGTTAGCTTAGAGCACAGAAGCCGAATCCCTGCTCCGATACTAGGTGGCTGTGTGACCTTGGAAAAGTCACTTCGTCTGTTTGGATATCAATTGATAGCTTAGAAATAAAATCACTACCTGCCTAACCTTCTGCACAGGAAGGGTGTGAATGCCAGAGGTTATCAGAGATGTGAAGGTGCCACCCATACAATACTTATAACCTAAAAATGATCTCAACAGCCTGGAACACAAAATTCAGGAGAGCAGAGGAAAGTGGATCTGTTACTGCTCCTGAAAAGCAAATTACTTGTGTTCCCGAAGGCAAAAAAATAAGTCGAAACTCAATTTCTTAATTAAACAGATGACTTCCAACATTTAGCTTTCTCAGATCTGCCTCAGTATTGGTTCTTCAAAGATAGTTTGAAACTCTTCATAATTCATACCCTCTACTTGTCTTTTATATGACTGATCAATGCAGCTAATTCCAAAATCTATATAACAAATAAAAATTACCACTCCAATTACATTTTACCAGATATAAGAATCTTAAAGATGGGGAGCATCTTATTCATCTTTCATCCTCAGTGTTTACAACAGTACAGAAATAGAGGCTCCATGAATAATTGCTGAATGAATGGACTAAATGAATATATATAGAGTATGGGTGCAAGCATGGCATGAAACCCCATGTACATCCTCAGCGATATTTCATCATCATTAGACATTCAAGGTCTGCCCAAGACTGAACTCTCACTCCTTCTAGAACTTGCATGAGCATTTATTACAAATACATGAAATATTTTAACAGAGTCCAGAATTTTCACTGGACACATTTGATACACTTAAAGAGGAAAAAAAACATTAATCATGTTGCTTACTTCAGCATGCTTCAACTTTTCATGCTTGAATGTTACTCTTCGCAAACTGTGTCTCACTCTATGTTGAACATACATACAGACCTTGGCTGAGGCTCTGATACCAATATGTCCACTAACTGGATGGGTATTTTAACACCAGCTATTCATCAGGTCAGCTCAGAACCCAAGTCCCTGAGGAGGACCTCATGCTGGAAATTTTAAAACTTCTTATGACAGCATAATGAATAATGCTTATGGCAGGCCAGAAAATCACATAGTACACAATTTTCATAATGCTCAAGCCCAGCATCTGTTCCATGGAATGCTATAGTATATGCTGCATATAAATACAGATGTGGCCCTCACTGGACCCACCTGGAGTAAAAAGTCTCTTGTATATGTAATACAGGATGATGTCTGAATAGATATGGCCACCTTTGCATTAGAAAATCTTCCCCGCAAGTCATTTTCAGCATAGTGCCTCTACCAGGACTACTGAATGCTACATCATCAAATTTAAAGGAGGCATCTAAGCCAGGCATAGTGGTTCATGCCTGTAATCCCAGGACTTTAAGAGACCGAGGTGGGATGCTCACTTTAGCCCAGGAGTTTGATACCAGCCTGGACAACGTAGTGAGACCTGACTTCTACAAAAAATAAAAATAAAACAAACAAGGTGCCCAGCTTCAACCAGAACTATGCATACTTTGATGTGATTTACATAACTGAGTAAAAGTGCCACTCAGTGACACCCACTAATTCAACGCCCCAGTTTAGTCCAAATACTGCTTGTTTCTATCTACCAAGGATGGAACCATGAGCTGGAAAACTGATCCCATTTCCCCAGATTTTTAACTTTATTCTTTTACCTTTTTTTTTGAGACAGAGTCTTGCTCTGTCACCAGGCTGGAGTGCGGTGAAGCAATCTTGGCTCACTGCAACCTCCACCTCCCGGGTTCAAGTGATTCTCCCGCCTCAGCCTCCGGAGTAGCTGGGACTGCAGGTGTGCACCACCACACCCAGCTGATTTTTGTATTTTTTAGTAGAGACAGGGTTTCACCATGTTGGCCAGGATGGTCTTGATCTCTTGACCTCGTGATCCACCCACCTTGGCCTCCCAAAGTGCTGGGATTACAGGCGTGAGCCACCGTGCCCAGTCTTACTTTTACCTTACTTTTCGGTTTGTCAGTAAAATTGAGTGGTGGCACACTCAATTTATTCTCTTCATATGTATTTTCTTCTCTTTTATTCTTCTATGGAAAGAGTAAATTGAATAGCTCATTTTGTCACAGAGGGATAAGGCCAGCTCCCAAATCTCACTTATGAAATACATGAGTAGGGCATCCTGCTTTTAAGAGAATGTGAACACAGAAGAATGAAGAGAATTCACATTGTCCCTGAGTGGGGTAAACTTCTGGTTCTGTAAATGTAACAGAGTCCCAAATCCTTTAGCGCAACACTGAAGTCTGCAAAGAAAATGTAGCTTATTTGTTTGTTTTTATAATTGATCAGTTCTTCCTCTTAAGCTTAGTGCTTGATGGTAATGCTAGAGGTGTAAGGAAGGAGGCAAGGTCCTTTATCACAACACAAACAATTGATTAGAAACACTTCATGTAAATTTATGGTAGAGTTTATCTTTGTCAGTAGAACTTTTACTAGTAACTATTTTTCTATTAAGATACTGTGATTCTACCTCTGAAAATCCAATCTCCTTTTTCTTATACTCTTACAATATTCATCTGTCCCATTTCACGAGAAGTGCTTCTTACCAATATATATCATATTAGTATTATATTCATTATAAAGTCAATGCTTTCTCTTCAACATATGGCAGAGAGGTCCCTACAAAAATCAAATACATGAGAAAAATACAGACTGTTCATTTTTTTCTTAGATTTGTGGTGGTCAAATAAAAGATACCTGAGCATCTTAAGAGAAACAACTTCATTTGCTACAATAATAATTTCATCTTTTCAAATGATTAAAGACCTACATATACTTTTCCTCAGCCTGGCGTACCAATATGGAAATAGGTAATATCAGCTGTCTCCCAACTACCAGTGCTCTCACACTGACATAAACTACATGCACCTCTCCACCCCAGAATCACCCTTTCCAAGTCCCATTCCCTCAAAATCCTGCTTTCTGTCAGATAATATAATTAGCTAATTTATACAATATTAATATACTATTCCAACAATAACAAAAAGCTGAATTGTAACAAATTCATTCCGGGATCTGCTCTGACAAAAATGGAGTGTCAGGGATCAGATTTATACTCCTGTCTGAAAAAACAACATATAAAACAGTGGTTTTCAACACAGTGGGCATCAGGCAACAAAGTATAGTAATCCCTGAACGTTGGAAAATAAGAGAAGTATGTTCTGTAATAACAGCAGCTCACTGCCTACAGTAATTTTCCAGGCCAGACGCAGAGGGAGTGGGGGAACACTGGTCTCCCTGAGTTGACATTTTTAGGTGTTAGTATAAGCGTATCATCCCTTCCTTTTGTATCCAAATCTGTCTTCCTTTCCCCTTCAAAACCTCACTCTAGTAATTCTTCCTTCCGTTTTCTTTTTTCCTTTTTTTTTTTTTTAGATGGAGTTTCGCTTCTGTTGCCTAGGCTGGAGTACAATGGCACCATCTTGGCTCACTGTAGCCTCCTCCTCCCAGGTTCAAGCGATTCTCCTGCCTTGGCCTCTCAACTAGCTGGGATTACAGGCATGCACCACCGCGCCTGGGTAATTTTGTGTTTTTAGTAGAGGTGGGGTTTCTCCAAGTTGGTTAGGTTTGTCTTGAACTCCCAACCTCAGGTGATCTACTCCCTTCAGCTGCCCAAAGTGCTGGGATTACAGGCGTGAGCCACTGTGCCTTGTCCTTCCTTCTCTTTTCTATAAATCAAAGTTTTTTTCTCTTCTGAATCATTCTCTTCAACTTGCAAATGTGCTGTTATCTCATATTTAAGAGAAAGATGAACAATACATAAACACATATTAAAATAATATTTTTTAAAAAAATTACATAATTGGAAGTAATTATTATACCAACTTAATATTTTTTTATTTCTTTAATTTTTGGAGACAGAGTCTCACTCTGTCACCTAGGCTGGAGTGCAGGGGCGCAATGTCGGCCCACTGCAACCTCCACCTCCAGGGTTCAAGCAATTATCCTGTCTCACCTTTCTGAGTAGCTGGGAATATAGGCACATGCCACCACGCCCAGCTACATTTTTGTATTTTAGTAGAGATGAGGTTTCACCATATTACCCAGGCTAGTCTCGAACACCTGAGCTCAGGAAATCTGCCTGCTTCAGCCTCCCAAAGTGTATTTATTTAATTTTTAATTTTTGTGGATACATAGTAGATGTATATACTTATGGGGTACATAAACTATTTTGATACAGGCATACAATGCATAATAATCACATGCAAGTAAATGGGGTATGCATCACCTCAAGCATGTCTTCTTTGTGTTATAAACAATTCAACCATCGTTATTAGTTATTTTGAAATGTACAATACATTACTGTTGTCAGCAGTCACCCTATTGTGCTATCAAATACTACATCTTATGTATTTTATCTAATTATACTTTTGTACCCATTAATCATCCCCATTGGCCCTCTGCCCCCAACTCTACTGCCTTTCCCAGAGTCTGGTAACCATCATTGTACTTTCTATCTCTGTACATTCAATTGTTTTAATTTTTAGCTCCCATGAATAAGTGAGAACATGCGAAGTTTGTTTTTATATGCCTGGCATATTTTACTCAATATAATGTCCTCCAGTTCCATCCATGTTGTTGCAAATGATAAGATGTCATTATTTTTTATGGCTGAATAGTACTCCATTGTGTATATATATACTGCATTTTCTTTATCCATTTATCTGTTGATGGATAGAGGTTGCTTCCAAATCTTGGCTATTGTTAATAGTGCTGTAATAAACGCAGGAGTACAGAGATCTCTTTGATATACTGATTTTTTTATTACAGATCTAGCAGTGGGATTAATGGGTTATATGGTAGTTTTGTTTATAGATTTTTAAGGAACCTCCAAACTCTTCTGCATAGTGGTTGTACTAATTTACATTTCCAACAGTATGAGAGGGTTGCTTTTTCTCCACATCTTCGCCAGTATTTGTTATTGCCCATCTTTTGGATAGAAACCATTTTTACTGGGGTGAGATGATATTTCACTGCAATTTTGATGTGCAATACTTTGATGATCAGTCATGTTAAGCACCTTTTCATATACCTGTTAGTTATGTGTATGACTTCTTTTGTGAAATGTCTATCAGTTCTGTCCATTTTTTAATTGAATTATTAGATTTTTTTTTCCTTTTGTTTCAGCTACATCTATATTCTGGTTATCAATCCTTTGTAGGATGGGTAGCTTGCAGATATTCACTCCCACTCTGTGGGCTGCCTCCTCACTTTGTTGAGTGTATCCTTTGCTGTGCAAAAACTTTTTAACTTGATGTAATCCTATTTGACCATTTTTGCTTTGGTTGTCTACGCTTATAGAGTATTATGCAAGAAATCTTTGCCCAAACTAATGTCCTGGAGAGTTTCCAATTTATTATTTTGATTATTAGTAATTAAAGGGAAAATTTCACTTTTAAGAGCAAGTTCAGTTCAACCCCGGTTGATGGGGGAAAAAGATTGTCCCTTTCTAAGAGAAAGCGCTAAGAAATTTTTTAAAATAAATGTTAAAATTTGGAAATCATCATTTAAGGTCTCCCAATTATATAATTGATTTAGGCACTAAATCAAACAGAGTAGCTCTATGCAACACTAGAATATCACTACACAGATTATTTGCTAAATGCAAAAGAGAAAATGTACCTTTTTGTTGAAAAGATCTGTTGGACAAACCCTAAACAAATATTACAGATATATAGAAATGTAGAATCATTAAGACAACCTGATAGAAATGACCCTCTAATGAAATACAATATGAACTACATGATATCACTCACAAAGTATTACTTCAAAAAGTGTTTAACCTAAATCTAATCAAGCCTTTAGGCTTGTATGTACAGAATATATATATGCACATATATATACATATAAACACACACACATATGTTACAGGTAGTTAGATAGGCATGAGAGGGGCAGGAGAGGGCTCTGTCCCCACCCACTAAGAATGTCAGGTGATGGTTCAGTGATTATCATACTGCCTCTCTAAAAATGGTAATTCAACAGCTGCAGGGAGAGATAACCTCCTGATGATCCACAGCTACTACATTTATTCTTTCATTCTGCAAGCACTCCCTGGTCACTTTGGGTTGAATCCTTAGTGGGTGCTGATATATGAGACAAGGACCTCTCTTCTTTCTTGAACTCAAGTGGGGAGAAATAAACACACAACAAGATAATTACAACACAAAGTGGTGGATATAGATAGATTTCAAGATATTATGAGAACACAGAGAAAGAGTACTTATTTGTCTGAAGAGGATCAGATGTGACTCTCCAGAGGCGATCATATCTGAGGAATTTAAATCTCCTTTCCACCACTGCAAGACAGTGACTTTCAGTGTACTGCAAAGAACCTCTGATATCAGTTTGTTTGTTTATAAATTTGGGATGATAGTGCCTGCCTCACAAGTTTCTTCTGAGTACCAATAGAGAGAACAGATGCTCGTTAAAGTGTCATAAGAGTGTTACCTATAGTTATTATCCTTCTCTGGCCTCTTACCCACCGCCATCCACACAGAAGTAGCTGTTTTAGAAAGCATAGCATCTTTTCACACACCATCAAGCATCTGTAAAAATGAACTTATTAACTCAGTCCCTGGAGTTCAGAATCTTGAAAAACTTAACTGCTTCTTATTTTTGTTCTAAGCTTTACACATTGTTTTGAAGAAATGAACCATATTTTGTCGAGGGCAATGCTATCACATACGTCTACACGAGCCCAGTCAATATGCATTGATTTGTGTTCTAATATTCATGAAACAATGGCTCAGTTCAAAAGCAGTCCTCTGTATTTGGATCTATTTCATGCCACAAATGAACAGCTAATAGAGCTGTAGTTAATGACTGCTACATCAGAGAAAATACTAATGCAACATCCATCCTGAATGACTGCAAGGAGCCTTGGAAAGAACAATTCATGTAAAATTCTCATAGCAATTAATTTTTCCACCTAATATTTTGCTGGAACCCACTGTGTAATGACAAATGAGAAATATTGAGAAACATTGGGTTATATTGAGAAATATAAAGGAATTGGTTAGTATTCCTGTATTTGACTTCTAATAAAACACAGGACTTGCCTCTGGTTTCCTCCTATAAGTGTCAGATACCTTCTGCTTTTTTGTAAGATAATTATAAAAGGGAAAACAAATCTCTAAAAAAAAATTAACTGTGAATTGGGTGCTATGGTGCTTTTGAAAAATGACCACAAATTTTTTATACTGCTCCCATCAAGAAGTGAGACCTGGGATAAAAGAAAAACTTCAGCCAAATTACATTTAAAGGAGTTTAATTGAGCAATGGACAATTTGTGAATTAGGCAGCCCCCAGAATCACAGCAGATTCATAGGGACTCCAGCACTGCCTTGTGCTCAGGACAAATTTATAGACAAAAAAAAAAGGTCAAGTGACGTACATAATCCAAAGTGAAGTACAGAAACAGTGAGATTGGTTACAGCTTGGCATTTGCCTTATTTGAACACAGTTTGAACATTCAGCACTCTGAGTGATTGAAGAATGGCTACTGGGATTGGCCAACAGTCAGCCATCGTTACAGGTGCATACTATTAAGTTAGGTTTTCAATTTTGTCTGACTATCAAGCTAGGTTACAGTTCATCCACAGGGACTAAAATATGGAAGTAAGGAGTCTTTCTCAGGCCATATTTAGTTTGCTTTAACAATTTCCTCCTAGGGGCGTCCACCATTACTGAGGCTTGGGTAGGCATTTCTAAGCTATCCTGTATAAACAAAGTCCGTGGAAAGTTTACACAGCAACTGGGTAGAGCCCAAAGCAGCTCAGCAAGGCCTCTGCAGGCAGAATGTGACTAGACCACCTTCTTGCTGGACAGGGCATCTCTGAAAAAAGGCAGCAGCCAGTCAAGGACTGCCTCCTTAAGTAGCTCCCTGACCCCCATTATACCTGGCTAAGAGACACCTCATACAAGAGAGCTCTGGCTGACATCTGGTGGGAACCCTTCCGGGATGAAGCTACCAGAGGAAGAAACAAGCAGCAATCTTTGTTGCTCTGCAGCCACCGCTGGTGATTCTCAGGCAAGCAGGGTCTGGAGTGGACTTCCAACAGACCTGCAGTAGAGGGGCCTGACTGTTAGAAGGAAAATTAAAAGACAGAAAGAAATAGCTTCAACATCAACAGAAAGCACAGGCACAGATAAAAAAGGAAATTTCAGGCCAATATCCATGATGAACATTCATGCAAAAATCCTCAATAAAATACCAGAAAACCAAATCCAACAACACATCAAAAAACTTATCCATCATGATCAAGTCAGCTTCATCCCTGGGATCAAAGGCTGGTTCAACATATGCAAATCTATAAACATAATCAATCACATAAACAGAACCAAAGACAAAAACCACATGATTATCTCAATAGATGCAGAGAAAGCCTTTGACAAAATTCAACAGTCCTTTATGCTAAAAATTCTAAATAAATTAGGTATCAGTGGAACATATCTCAAAATAATAAAAGCTATTTATGACAAACCCACAGCCAATATCTTACTGAATAGGCAAAAACTAGAAGCATTCCCTTTGAAAACTGGCAGAAAAAAAGGATGCCCTCTCTCACCCCTCCTATTCAGCATAGTATTGGAAGTTCTGGCCAGGGTAATCAGTTAAGAAAAAGAAATAAAGAGTATTCAATTAGGAAAACAGTAAGTCAAATTGTCTCTATTTGCAGATGACATGACTGTATATTTAGAAGAACCCATCGTCTCAGCCCAAAATCTCCTTAAGCTGATAAGCAACTTCTGCAAAGCCTCAGGATACAAAATCAATGTGCAAAAAATCACAAGCATTCCCATACACCAATAACAGAGAAACAGAGAGCCAAATCATGAGTGAACTCCCATTCACAATTGCTACAAAGAGAATAAGATACCTAGGAATACAACTAAACAAGGGATATGAAGGACCTCTTCAAGGAGAACTACAAACCACTGCTCAAGGAAATAAGAGAGGACACAAATAGATGGAAAAACATTCCATGCTCATGGTTAGGAAGAATCAATGTCATGAAAATGGCCATACTGTCCAAAGTAATTTCTAGATTCAATGCCATCCCCATCAAGCTACCATTGACTTTCTTTACAGAATTGGAAAAACAAAAAACAAAAAAACCTTAAACTTCATATAGAACCAAAAGAGAGCCTGCATAGCCAAGACAATCCCAACCAAAAAAAAAAAAAAAAAAAAAAAAAAGCTGGAGGCATTATGCTACCTAACTTCAAACTATACTACAAGGCTACAGTAATCAAAACAGCATGGTAATGGTACCAAAACAGAGATATGAACCAATGGAACAGAACAGAGGCCTCAGAGGCAATGCCACATATCTACAACCATCTAATCTTTGACAAACCTGACCAAAAACAAGCAATGGGGAAAGGATTCCCTATTTAATAAATGGCGTTGGGAAAACTGGCTAGCCATCAGCAGAAAGCTAAAACTGGGTCTCTTCCTTACACCTTATACAAATATTAACTCCAGAGGGATTGAAGATTTAAACATAAGACACAACATCATAAAAACCCTAGAAGAAAACATAAGCAATACCATTGAAGACATAGGCATAGGCAAGGACTTCATGACTAAAACACTAAAAGCAATGGCAACAAAAGCCGAAATAGACAAATGGGATCTAACTAAACTTCAGAGCTTCTGCACAGCAAAAGAAACAATCATTAGAGTGAACCAGAAACCAACAGAATGGGAAAAAAATTTTGCAAGCTACCCATCTGACAAAGGGCTAATAACCAGAAGCTACAAAGAACTTAAACAAATTTTCAAGGAAAAAACCCCATCAAAAATGGGCAAAGGATATGAACAAGCACTTCTCAGAAGAAGACATTTATGGAGCAAACAAACATATTAAAAAATGCTCATCATCACTGGTCATTAGAGAAATGCAAATCAAAACCACACTGAGATACCACCTCAAGCTAGTTAGAATGGCAATCATTAAAAAATCAGGAGACAACAGATGCTGGAGAGGATGTGGAGAAATAGGAACACTTTTACACTGTTGGTGGGAGTGTACTATAGTTCAACCATTGTGGAAGACAGTGTTGCAATTCCTCGAGGACCTAGAAATAGAAATACCATTTGACCCAGCAATCCCATTACCGAGTATATACCCAAAGGATTATAAATCATTCTATTATAAAGTGACATGCACAGGTATGTTTATTGTAGCACTGTTTACAATAGCAAAGACTTGAAACCAACCCAAATGCCCATCAACGATAGACTGAATAAAGAAAATGTGGCGCCATGGAATACTATGCAACCATAAAAAAGGATGACTTCATCCCCTTTACAGGGACATGGATGAAGCTAGAAACCATCATTGTCAGCAAACTGACACAAGAACAGAAAACCAAACACCACATGTTCTTACTCATAAGTGGGTGTTGAACAATGAGAACACATGGACACAGGGAGGGGAACATCTCACACTGGGGCCTACCAGGGTGTGGGGGGGGAGCTGGGGGAGGGAAAACGGGGTGGGAGGATTGGGGAAGGGTAACATTAGGAGAAATACCTAATGTAGATGACGGGGAGATGGATGTAGCAAACCACCATGGCATGTGTATACCTATGTAACAAACCTGCACAATCTGTACATGTACCTCAGAACTTAAACTATAATAAATAAATAATTTTTTAGAAATTTCCCCCTTTTGGCCATTTTCTCAATTTTGAGAGACTGACCAAAACCCTCATCATTGATGTTACTATCACTATCATAAATGTACTTATATGGTTTTGAAACACAATGGGAAACAGTATAACAGTGGGTTTTACAAGGAGAGAATAAAGACTAAGTAGAGGGTCCCTCCTTATGCTGGAATATCCTTTTTACAGGAGAAAACAAAACCTGGTTTGTTCTAAGATCTATGTGTTTTCTAAAAGCCTTAGTTTGATTATGTCACATTTAGCACAAATGAATCCCTTTTAGTTTGGTTTGGTTTGGTTTGCTGGGGCCTAGTGCATGAGTTCAGTTCAAAATAATAGCCTCCCATAATTTTGTTTCTAAAAAATATCCTTTTATGGCCAGGTTCTCACTTAGATGAGAGTGTGACCAAAATGTAGGGCCTTAGCGCCACTCTCAATTACCATCATTTTGGGTTTCCCATCTCAGCACATCGTTGATAGGTTACAGTGTCCTCGGGGTCACATATTTCTTTCAGCTTTTGTCATTCCAGTTGAAAAGGGACCATTTGATGTTCTAGAGATGGCTGCATGAAAACATTTAAAACTTTTGAGAGAATAGGCCAGGCGCAGTGGCTCATGCCTATAATCCCAGCACTTTGGGAGGCTGAGGTGGATGGATCATTGGAGATCAGGAGCTTGAAATCAGTCTGGCCAACATGGTGAAACCCCATTTCTACTAAAAATACAAAAACTAGCCAGGCATGGTGGCGGGCACCTGTAATCCCAGTTACTCACGAGGTTGAGGCACAAGAATTATTTGAACCTGGGAGGCAGAGATTGCAGTGAACCAAGATTGTGCCACCGCACTCCAGACTGTGTGACAGAGTGAGACTCACTCTCAAATAAATAAAATAAAAAATAAAACTTTTGAGAGAATATAGTGCACCAGGGAGACTCTTATGACTATCGGGAGGATGATAACAAGAGTTTGAAGTATGCCCCTTACCCAGGGTCCCCTTAAACCAAACCACCTAAAATTAAATAGATTCAAAAATGAGCTAAATGAAGAGTCTACTCACTTGACTAAGTGGTCTTTTCATTAATCCCCTAAAACTGAATTTTTATAATCTACATTTGATTTATTTCTCCATATGCCACAAGTGTCAGCAGCTGCACAGGTACTTTTCTGTTTAGCCAATTCTATTATTTAGCATAACTTTCACAAGAGAACTTAAAGTCTGTTGTGTGATGATAGCCTTTAAAGTAGAATTTTCTGTGGAGGCTATTATGAGGAAGGCATTTATAATTATTGCCTCTTTTATTCTAAACCATGGAAAAAGGACCTAAAAAATAAAGTCCTTCTAGAAGACTAATGGCCTCCTGGGAATGTTCTCTTTAATCCATGATGTGGGTTAAGAGGAGTTTTCACTGATTATGAGGCAACTTATGTACCACTAAAGTTTCTCACCTACATTGGCCTTCATCTTTTATCTATTAAAGCATAAGGTTATTCATGTATAAGGCTGGCTGCAAAATCCTTCACAAATCAAAGTATATGCTATAAGCGCACATAATAGACCCCTTTTCATTTCTATTGTTCATAGAGGCATCAAGAAGGAAAAAATATTCAAAGATAAGAGTCTTGTGATATTAGAAGTCTTGACCTGTCATCTTGGTAAAGGCCGTTCACATCAAGGATGCCATCTTCTTCTGGGGAGAAACTTTCCTGGTTAATTATACCTTAAGAGTTCCAATGGGTGCACAGTTCCAGGAGCATGAAGGGACCCCTCTCAGTTGTGAGATTACGAACCCAAGGTTCAAGCCTCCAAAGTTTTGCAGTAGTGTGCATGGCAAGGACTGTCTTTCTCTGATGTTCTCAGAAAATCCAACCTTCGGGTTCTAGATTGTGAAGGGGTTATCCTCCGTAAACCATAAAAAGCTTTCTTTGGGCTGGGCACAGTGGCTCAGGCCTGTAATCCCAGCACTTTAGGAGGCAGAGGTGGGAAGATCACAAAGTCAGGAGCTTGAGACCAGCCTCATCAACATGCTGAAACCCTATCTCTACTAAAAATACAAAAATTAGCTGGGCATGGGGGCACATGCCTATAATCCCAGCTACTCAGGAGCCTGAGGCAGGAGAATCACTTGAACCCAGAAGGCAGAGGTTGCAGTGAGCTAAGATCATGCCATTGCACTCCAGCCTGGGTGACAGAGTTGAGACTCCATCTCCCTTCTTTACCTGGTAAAAATACCCACTGTACACCATAGCATAATAGTCTACTGTTATATAACATCAGCCCTCTTGCATGGAAAAGCTTTTATACAACCAGAAAACATGCATTGAAATGACAATTGAATGAAATCCCTTTATAAATGTTTAAATGACCCATCAGGTAGCCAAATGTACCTGAAATTTTGCTTGTTTTCTCAGGAATATGGAACCAAACATTGGTTTTAAACTATTTCCACAATTTATGAGTCATCACATCAATATATTAGATTTGGATTATTTTATCTTTTCCATGATGAGTCACGGAATGCAGAACATTTAATTACAAAAGTTTACAAACTCAGGAAGGACAAGGCAGCTGTCCTGATTCTTCATGAGTCTATGCTTAGCATTGGACTTATGTTCTCTTCAATACCAGTTTTTTCTCCAGGTGCAAAGCACTGATAACTAATGGGTTACCATAGGTAATGTGACTTAGACCATGGAGTTTATTCAAATTGTATATTCAAACAAATTTAGTACTGGCTGATTTAGCATGATAGTCCAGAGCTTGATTTTGAAAGGTTTGTTAAATAGCAAGGGTTTGGAACATTGGCTATTACAAAATAGAATCTTAGGTTACCATAAGACATTCATTTAGTCAAAATGGTAACTCAAAAATTTTAAAAAGGGAAAAACATTATTCTGGTAGAGAGGAGACTCAGTTTTCCAAACAAGACCCAATGAAGATAGAATGAGGCCAACTGACTATCTCCTTTCCTTCCCTTTCACCTACATTTTCTTTCATAGTTTACTTAAAAGGTAAACAAAAACCTTTCATTATCTTTTAATATTATATAAGACTCCTTTTTAAAAGAGAAAACCAAATTTCATGTTTCCATTAGTATATTTTTAATGTTAAAGATAGTTTTTTAAATAACATTTTATAAATCTATTCAATTTTAATTAATTTGACCATAAGGTAAGATTTTTATAAACCCTAATAATTTTTCTCTCAGAGCAGAACAATGTTCTAGGAAAACTCTGTTGTGCTTCTATTTCATTTATGGGGGAAAAAACTGAATAATGCCATTTTCACTTTAGCCTATATGTTCACAGACAGAATCTCTTATAATTAATTTTTACAACACTTCGACAGCATTATATAAAATCTCTTTTCTTTATAACCTTTACATAGCTAAGAGGATGGCTAATTCTAAATATCCCCAGGTCTTACTTAGAATTTAATGTCTCCAAAATAAATTGAATAATTTTCAAAAGTCAAGGCAGTTTATGACCTTAAAGCATTTAGCAAACCTAATATCTGACCTGCATAATTTAGACAAAATGTCTTTATTTTATAAATAATCTTTTTTTTTTTTTTTTTTTTAGAATAAAAAGAATGAAAGAGAGAAAGGAAGAGGAAGAGATTTTAGAAACAGAGAGAAAAGGAGAAAGAAAGAAACAGCAAAAGAAAGAAAAAAAGAATGAAAGAGAAAGAAAGAGGAAGA
>CAUYQU010039211.1:0-10099 GCA_963574635.1 Cheracebus regulus | reverse complement strand
GTGACTTTGAATAGACTTATTTGCCCTCATACATATTAACAAATGAAGTTATGTGTCCACATAATTAGGACCAAAAAAATGGTGTTGAACAATGAGAACACATGGACATGGGGAAGGGAGCATCACACACTGGGGTCTGTCAGGGGGAAATAGGGGAGGGACAGTGGTGGGTAGAGAGATGGGGAGAGATATCATGGGGAGAAATGCCAGATATAGGTGATGGGGAGGAAGGCAGCAAATCACACTGCCATGTGTGTACCTATGCAACAATCTTGCGTGTTCTTCACATATACTTCAAAACCTAAAATGCAATAAAAAAAAATCATGTTAACTAATGAGCCATCATGTATCTTTGTATTTGAACATATTAGAGAGAAATGTTAGAGGGAAAACCATGAAATACTTGCTGGTACTTTGTATAAGTGAGCCAAGCAGAGAGCCACACAGCATCTCAATATCCTCTTAGTTTTGGATATCTTTAACTTTACTCTTAGTGACATAAAACCTTTGTCTGGACACCTGATAAAAATGACAGTCAAATTTCACATTACTATTACATGGTTTCTTGACATTGTATGTTATAATACTAATTAAGGTTGTTTTGCCATTATTCTTCAGAGGCATGTGTTACTTTATCATCAATGTGCAAAGCGCTCACAAAATGTTGTACAGTATATGAATGCTTAAACAGTAAAGCCACAAAAGGTGCTATGGACTGGAGGAGCATGTTTTTAGTTTTTCACGGGAATTACAATGGAACTGGTGCTTTAAAGTAATGCAAAGCCATTTTCAGCTAACACTAAATTAGAAGCCAAATAATATATTAACTGTAGTCCTCACTAGTCTAAGAGAAGCCAGTGTCATGAGCACACCTAATAGAACGACAGATGGACATTGGGAATAAAAAGCCTGGATCTCTATAGGGAGGGAGAGTGGGAATGGGGAGGAGGTAAAAGTAGCTCTTAACTAACAAAGAAAACACATGGCACAAAACCCAAGAAAGCACAACCTTTGGTAAAGATTGGATTCCTATATTTTATGCGAGGACAAAAATGGAACATGACTATTTCCTATGAAGAGCAAAGAAGGCTTTAATATTGGAAGTGACAGCCCAGAGCAGACAAATGGAGAAATATATAAGATGATGAAAATACTATGCATAAATAAAATAGAGAAAAATAAACTGACTAAAATAGAAACAATTCACTTAGCTGTAGTGGTGTTGTAATGAGGAAAAATTGAAAATTTATATAATAAGAATCTCAATTTATTTCATATAAATTTGCTTCACTCGATTGACAGTAAATTGGAAATCATTCTCACATTTTGGTGAGGGTTCAGTAATGTGCTGCAAACCCTGCTGACATCTAACCACTGTAGGGACAAGCCTTCCTCTGCAATGGCAGACAGATGGATCTCCAGACCAGCTGTAACCTCTTTTATTCTGCTACAACTTCACATAAGATTCTGATATCCAGAAAAAGCAAACTTGATAAAAAGCACTGCTATCTGTGAAATATTTACTTTCATGTAAAGATTCACAAGGAATTAGGCCAAATAAAATTAATTTACAAAAATAATTTACAACAATGACACAGCTGCCTCAATGATTAATACACTTAACAGCAGTTTGTTTGAAAGAAACTTTATAACATATGACTTGAATATATCTCATTTAAATTTGTTTCAATCTACATTTTGTACTCGTTAAATGCAGCACACAGTAAACACAAAACAAGTACATCAATGACAGGAGAAATACCTTTAATATTTGTTAAAAAATCCCTTTTCTTTTGAACTCAAAACCCTGAGGTTTAGTGAAAATCCTTAGGATTGTTTGTCTTTTCTATTCATAATAATCTCCTTGTATATATAGTCTGACTCTCCAAATAATCTTCACTGTTGTTATTTTTCTAAAATAAAAACTGGATCATGTTTTCTCATTACCTCATGATTCCCTATGGAGTGAAGTTGTACAAGTGTCTTCATTAGTTTTCTCAACTATTTTAGGGTCTTCTGTCAGAATGACCACATCCTGCCCCTGGTCCGCCTGTAACTATTTAATATTTTCTAAAAATGCCATATTCAATTATGTCTAGACAACTTTGCATGTTTTTAAATGTTCTCATTTTTCTGAAATGCATTTTTCTCATTTTTTCCCTAAGAAACTGCTTTCTGTCCTTCAAGCCAATTGCTATGTGAAACTGTTACTTATTATTATAATTATTAGTAACATATGTTTTCAGTCATTACATTACTCAAGGCAAGGAATGGGTTTAATTCATTTTTATGTTCCTATACATACTAAAACAGTCAATAACGTCTGGTTGACTCTAATTTATGGACTAACTAAATTTTCATTGCCTGCTTTTCTAGAATTTTTTAACATTTTGATTGTGTTTAGAAATTCAAGGCATATGTATGATGGTAACCAATGTATTATCCCAAACACTCAAACAAACCAATAAACAAAAAAACATGGAAAAAACACAGGCCTCTTGATGTCTATACACTAAGGCTAAAATTAGTTTTGTTGGCCTGGTGTTAGCTGCGAGTTCCTTTTTAAACTCCTTTACTTTGAAAATACATGCAGCTTCAATTTCAAAGTCTTCTTCTGGAAATAATGAATTGCTTTGCGTTTGAAACCACATTAATTTGTTTATTTCATCAGCAGCCAGGCAGCTGTTTGAGGCTGATGCTGTCAGTATTGACTATATCAAATTTGAGTTGATTTTTAAATTGATCACTTACCCAGTCTCAAACTAGCCTCAGGTCTTAAATTTTTACTCAGATCTATTAAAGTTACTTAGTGCTTAAAAAACAGGCATATTGTTCCCCATACTCTGTCAAATCCTTTCAGTATTTTTTTTTTTTTGCATACTGATCAATTTGTTAACTCAGCACATTTTCTATGGGTAATTACAATAACATTCTTTTAACTATAGGAGAACCATAATGATGAGGAATATTCATCTAGAGTATACTATTTAAAAAAATTATCAGCTCCAAAAGAAAGTTATGCTTCTCCTGTATAAGCATATTTTTAATACTGACATATATAAATTCCTATATTACAAGGTAGATGTATACAGCTTATTTGTTTCATGTGATGCCCATATTTGTACTTGGAATTTTTTATAAATTGATGTGTTTATATTTGTTGAAAAATAATATTTGGATTATTTTACTTTTTGCCACCGTTTTTCTTGCCATTTTTCCACGTTATGCAATATAGCAAAGTAATAATAGACTCTAGAATTCTAAAATTATATATAAAATAGCATACATCATATTAATATTTTAAAATAATTTATAATATTTAAAAATTACATATGCAAATAAATATCCAAAGAAAAAATGTCTTCAGCCTTTATACTTATAAGATGTTTAATTGTAAAAGAATTTATACATATGAAAATGTCCTTTTTTATAAATAGCCTGGTAATTTGTTTTGTAACCTAAAAATCACCCCTTAGACTCCAAAATTTATCACTTCATACTTACATGTAATTTTATAATATTTGTATATATCATACCAAATGGCACTCTATCTCTTATTCATTTGCCTGGGTGATCATGACTTTCACTAAGACAGGAAATAGAAAAGAAGGAGTGGGGTAGGACTAGATACAAAAAATGTATCAACTATTTCTGTTTTACAAATGTAGGTTCTGACCTGTCTGTGAGACAAATAAATGGATAGTTCTGAAAAAATTTATGCGTGTGTAAGTATCTCCATAGCTCAGGAGTTTTCATAGGGTTGTTTTTCATTTTGTTTTGTTTTCTGAAATAGACTAGAGCATGTATAAAAGCCTATGAGAATGAGCCATTAGAAAGCCTAAGACTAAGATACAGAGAAGAGAGGAATCATTGGCAAAGTGAAGTTCTTGAGAAGAAAGCAAAGACGAAAATTACAACCTAGGGATAAAAAATTAGTCTGAAAAGAGAGAGAAGGATATCATATATTGTAATAAAAATAACAAATGTGCATGTACAAGTAAATGTCTTGCTCAGAGGTAGGATTTGAGGGGATTCATATGTTATTGCTCATAATTTCTTTGGAGTAGAAAATGAGTTATATATATTCTTAAAGGGGAGATTTAGGTGAATATGGGAGATGTTTTTAAAAAATCAGGGAAGAAAAGGTAAGGAAGAAAGCAAGGAAGGAGATAAATGAGGGAAGAAGGAGGAGACGAAGGAGGCAAGGCAAGGAAAAGGGAAGAAGGTATAGGAAGGAAAGGAAAATAAGAGAAGCATAGATGGATCTCGAACATGGTTCAGGGTCTGTTGAATTTGGTGGTCATGAATTTAAAAAGGAACTAATCTGTATAATCAAACATCCTCTAACAAGGTAGACTTGCATTCTATAAGTATTTTTAGTTAAGACTGGGTTATCTTGTTTGTTTATTTTTTATTTTGTGGGTAAGACAGGGTCTCAGTCTTGTCTTCCAGGCTGAAGTGCAGTGGCTCCCTATAACCTCGAACTCCTGGAATCAAGAGGTCCTCCAGCCTCAGCCTCCCTAGTAGCTGAGACTACAGGTGTACACCACCAAGCCCAGCTAATGCTTTTCTTTTTTTTTTTTTAAATTTTTTGTAGAGATGGAGTTTGGAGTCATGCTATTACCCATGCTGGTCTTGAATTCCTGACCTCAAGTGATCCTCCCACCTTGGCCCCCCAAAGCAATGAGATTACAGGTATGAGTCACTGCCCTTGACCAAGATAGTATGTTGCATGGACAATATGATAAGGTAATTGAGTTCATAAAATTTAAAATGATGGCCTATGAACTAGATATTGGTTATTAAAAATATAGAGAGAACAGAGAGACTTAGAAAATAAAGTAGATATGCTAAAGTAGTTAAAGAGAGGTCAATTTTTTTTGGCATGAGGATATGTACATACACTTGAATCCAGAATGCTACAGCATGTATGTCTCCTGATTGTGGTTGAACTATGTAAAACTGATATGCCAAGTTTGAAACACCTGAAATTAATTTGCCTACTCCTCTTGGAGTAATAGTAATTTATATCTGTCTAGCTTTGTGGATGTATGGAAGTAAGAGTAAGTAAAGATCACATATAGCTTGTGACATTGAAAATGGAAAGTAAATCTTCTGTAGACACTTCTCAGCTCTTTTCATTTTAAACTCTCTTAAGAAAAACTTTTCGGCATATTGCTGACTGTATTTACATAAAAGAAATATTCTCCAAGATATAATTAATGTAGTATATAAAAGTTAAATAACTTATATGATGGAAAGAACATATGATGGAACTTATATGATGGAAAGAGTTTTTAAAGAAACAATTCCAATAACTCAAAAAATTATGAATAGCATGATATTACTAAGCAAAACAATATAGAAAATAGCCATGGCTCAATGATGAGACTTGTTTTTCAAGAAAAAAATATACAAATTGACAGAGCTTAGTAAAGAAATAAAAGAGAATAATAAAAACAATATAGTATACATGTTAATGTGACATTGAAAGCCAAGAAAAACCCTACTCAATATTTACAATACCTATTGAAAACCATGCTAAATGTTGGAGAAAGACCAGAATATTTTAATATAAATAAAAATAAAATTTTAGAACTAGAATGCCAACAAAGGAGTTCCAGCATGCCCAAAATTAATAGTTCTTAAGAAAGAGAGGAAATAAATGGCAAGGAAGAAAATAATCAGGGAAAGAAAGTTTTGTAAAAAATATGCAAACATCAAAAGGCCTATCTTCAACCCAAGTTGATGTCCTTGCTAGAAGAAGGGAACAAAAGTGTTATTAGCTTGATCCTATATTTATCAATAATAACACTAAACACCAGAATTCAGAGGAGCAATGTCTATAATGATATGAAGGAAATAAATCATAATGTTCTATGAATTTCAGCTCAATCTAATTTTTGCTTCAATATAAAAACTATACAAAATTAAAAAGATTCAGTTTAGAAATATTAATCTAGGGTTTTTAATGTAGGCATAATTGAAATTTTCCTCAAATTTTCTTTGAGTTTGAGAAATATTTTTGAGAATTAAAACTTATACTCTGTGGGAATGTAAGTAAAGAAGCTTATACGCAGCAGAGAAAACAATCAGTAAAATGAAAAGGAAGCTTATGGATTAGAAGAAAATGTTTACAAACTGTACTTCTGTTAAGGGGTTAATATCCAAAGTATACACATAACTCACAGAACTCAATAGCAAAAAAATAGTAAACCAAACCAAAAAATGGGCAAAGGAACTGAATAGACATTTTTCTGAAGAAATGGAAAATGGCCAACAGATATATGAAAATGTACTCAATAGCACTAATCATCAGGGAAATGCAAATCAAAGCCACAATGAGGTATCATCTCACAACTATTACAATGATTACTATGAAAGAAATAAGAGATAATAAGTGTGGTGAGGGCGTGGAGGAAAGGGAACCCTTGTACATTGCTGAAATTGTAAGTTGTTTCAGTCACTACAAAAGCAGTATGGAACTTCCTCGATAAGTTATAAACGGAACTGTCATATAACCCAACAATGCCTTTGCTGGGTACATATTCAAAGAAAAATGAAATCACTTCATAGAAATATTTGCACTAGCATGTTCACTGCAATATTGTTCGCAATAGTTAGCGATAATTGCAAAATAATCAATATTTTATGGCAACCTAATTGTCCATCGATGGATGCATGGATAAACAAATTGGGGATTTGATATACAATGCAATATTAGCCTTATTAAAAAAGAAATACTGCCATTTACAACAACACAAATGAACCTTTAGAACATTATTCTAAGTGAAATAAGTCAGACATACAAAGAAAAATACTGCATGATCTCACTTGTATGTGACATCTAAAAAAAATTCAAATAGATGGAAATAATAAATGGTACTTTCTAGGGACAAGAAGAAGCAGGAAAGGGAGGAACGTATGTCAAAAAGCACAAACTTGAAGTTATGTAGGATGAATAAGTCTACACAGCCATTGTGCTGGAGGAGGACTATAGTTAACAGGCCTTAGGTGCTTATGAAAATATTGCCTAGAAAATAGATTTTAGGTGCTCTTTCCACTTACAAACAAAAAAGCAGTAACTACCAAAGACAATGGATGTTAATTTGTTTTCCTGTAGTAATTATTTTATGATATATATGTATATCTAAACATCATGTGATATATTTTGAATATATACAATACTTTTTTTATGAAGGCACAGGTATAAAAAAGAACAGGTTGGATAGTATTTTCCTCAATATTCAAAAATATGCCCATAACCTAAACCACAGAATCTCACTTCTGAATATAAATCATAGAGAAACTCTTATAGAAAAGAATGATTATTCATGTTTAAAAATATTTATCGTATATTTTCTAAAAGAGATGAATATTGAAATGCCCAGGGCTCAATAAGACAAAGCAAATAAAATTGATAAATTTTTGAAATAACATGTTATATATATTTTTAAATAATTAAACTTACACTACTAATATCAACATAGATAAATTTCCAAAGCATACAAATGGAAAAAAAAAGTGGCAATACATTAACATGAATTGGAAATAAAAATATTATTTAGCAATTTAACAAATGAGAAAATCTAACAGTTCAGGACAGAGTAAATTGTATTTTACATAATTATAATATTCTGTACAGTGCAGTACTTTTAAGTATTATTTAAATTTTTGTTATATTATGGAAATATATGTATATTACCTTAAGCCCTCCTGTTTATATGTCAATATGTATTTGTCTATATTTATTATATGTAAAACACTCAACTCATCTAACATATAACCACAGTTTTTTTAAATGGTCTAGTAGTGCTAAGAAAATAATCAATACTTTACAGATTTTTAATTGTTTATGCGGTTGTGTTGCTTCAAAGTAAATCCAAAAATATCTATAAAAAATTAAAATAACACATTAGAAAAAAAGTGTAGGAACTAAGTATATTTTGACATATAGAAGAAAATATGAAAAGAATC
Organism: Cheracebus regulus; assembly: GCA_963574635.1. Lineage (NCBI taxonomy): Eukaryota > Metazoa > Chordata > Mammalia > Primates > Pitheciidae > Cheracebus > Cheracebus regulus. The sequence goes on along the minus strand of CAUYQU010039211.1, from coordinate 2,122 downwards.
TATACAAGTAATAACTGCAAATATAAATCAGGAAGGTTTCTAATTGCAGTTGATAATTAATATTGATATAGTAATATTAAAATAAAAATATTGATGTTTTTTGAGTTTTATTAATCGTATGGTACATTATAAGAATGAATTAATTGCTTGTAAGTTAGAGATTGCATCTGTATATGCTTTTTCAACTTTATTTTATTTGTACTAAATATATACTCTTGTTAGCTGATTGGAATTAATATTAGCTAATTCCAATCAGCTAACAAAAATACATATTTAGTACAAATACAACAAAATATTGAAATATATACATTTTAAGTAATGTTTAGAAGATTATTTTGAATAAAGAAAAAATATTTGCAATTAAAATCTGATTGAATAACATTAAGGAAGAGCTCATACTAAACAACTTATACCTTATGTTACTATATTTTGTGACAAAATATAGCATAATTTTGATAACAAAACTTGGTTTCATTATGAATAGAAACGAATTCCCTCTTTATTATAAAAGCTCAACCAAAGAAATTTTTTTCATTGACATGTCTACATAAATCACTACTTGTTTTAACTTTGTATGCAATCTGATTTGTTCTAGTCTATAAACCTGTCCTACAACACAAATGCACATATTTATGCAAGCAAATATAAACTTAATTTTATTCATTGTGAATATGTTAATTTAATGCTTTTAATAATACATAAATTTAAAGCTAGGTTATGAAAATACTAAGATATGGGCTGTGAAGATAAGATAAGATAAGATACAGTGAAAAAACAACCAGAAAAAGTGAATCCTTAAATTGAATAACTGAAATTTAAATGTAGCGCAAAAATCACAATTTGCCTGATTTCTCAGATTTTTTGAAATCTTTCAAATTATTACTTTTTTTGAAAACTTACTAAAATGTCCATAAATAGACAGAGTGTCTTTCTATTTCTTCTCAGTAGTTCTCCTGACTACTGAGATTTTTTTCTATGAGATAATCAATGAAATATCTGCATTCACAAAATGTACTTAGCATTCTGTTTTTTGTTTTAATTAACATTGGCTTGAAACAGACTAAGTATCATTATTAGTGTGAAAAACTAGATGAGAATTTAAAACACAATAAATGTTTTATACCCTATGGAATAAAGAATACTTCAACATTTTAGAACCTTTGAAATACCAAATAAGAGTAATAGGGATTATCGATAATTCTTTTAGTACATAAAAATAGGCAACATTGGCATGTAAGCAATATACTTGAAATGTTCTGTGATGGACTATCAAATTAGGGTTTTCAGACAAATATATATCTTCTTTATTATTTCATTTTCTCTGCATAGTCTTATCTATCAAGCAAAATCCGTAAGCCTTATATTCTACCTAAGACATTCCTGATAACTTTTGATTTATTATTTATTTCTCTTCTCCGTTCATGATTTTATTTTTTAAATTTGGGGGTACATGATTACATACATGAGATAAACAGCATTTAATGAAGTTCCTTGGAAATAATAATAGTGAAGAGGAACAAGTTACATTAGGATGCTTTTAGATGCAAATAGCAATACTGTTTTGAAAATATTATTAAAATAGGTAAAATTTACTAGTTCCTGCAACAGAGAGAGTCCTAATGGAGGGTAGCTCCAGAGTTCTTTAATGAAAAGATTTGGTCAAGGGTCGACATGTGTTTGTTGTGCTCCTCTGCCTGTGTTGGTTTATTAGACTGGCTCTACTCATGATTTCTAGACAAACTGCAAGAGTTTTAGATGTTTTTATTTAAATCTTTTAAGTCTTTCTTTTCATTGTCAAGAGCTTTTCCTCTAGTACCCATCATCTACAGGGATATTGTTGGTTTGGGATAATCAGTATTCACTTCTGGAAATTTAACACCAATCAGAGTGACTCTGAGGTAAAGCCTAAAAGGTGATATTGCACCTTGGAATATAAATAAATTTTACTGCTGACTTTTATCTTTCATTTTGCTTTTCATTTTAAAGTTGAGAATAATTTTGTTAATAGAGGAAGGGGCTTTGACAAATAAACACCTAATTTAACTGCCAAAATGCATCAAGTTAACCTTGCTCATGGAGACTAATTTGTCTGCAATCAGAGATTTTTTTTTTTTTTTTTTTT